>APFE030995370.1:229537-249943 GCA_000404065.3 Pinus taeda | reverse complement strand
CATAGTTACCAAATTCGATCGTACTGGTCGAAAAAATTCGAGAATTCGGTGGTTCGATTCGGTTCGTCTAATAATTCGCTGTTTCGAAATTCGGTACGGGGAGAATAATGCGGATTGCAATGAATTTTTGGAGTGTAAATAAGATAAGTTTTTAATGAAATGTGGAGCTATACATATCAAAGTATCGGTTATGACTTATATAGCAAAGGTTATGATGAAATTCGTTAGTATAAATAGGCGAGGGATTATGACATATATTAACTTACCGATTAGGCTAGGGATTATGGTATATATATTAACTTACCGATTATGATGTATAAATGGGAATTATGAGATATAGCGAAAAGCTACCAGAGTATAGAAGTTTGTAAAATATAATATTGATATATTTTAGATTTTTAATTTACAAATTATATTGTAAGTATTTGTGAGAGCTATATTTATTTAAGTAAATAAAAAGAATTTGATTTTTTGTTGAAAAAATATTTGACTTTATTTAAATATAAAATTTATGATAATATGAAATTTGTATGTTTTGTAATATGAAATTTGTATAGAAATTTAATTTTTATTGAATATCATATTATATAATTTATAATAGTTTAATCATAGTTACCATGTTCAGCCGTACCAGTCTAGAAAATTCGGAAATACGGCTATTCGGAAATACGGCTATTTCGGTTCCGTTCGAGTGAAAATTCGTTAATTCGTAAAGGGTCACGTGAATAACAAATTTAATAATGTTATTTTTGGTATAAAAAAATATAAATTTGATATATTTAAAAGAAAAGTTATAATTGGCTAATTGTATATGAAAAATTATGAAATTTGATTAAAAAAAATAATTGTAAATATAGAAATTTAAATATTTAAAAAAAAGTTCTGTATTAAAATTTATAATTGTGGTTTAATTTTGTAATGTTTTTTGTCAATAAAAAATTTAATATTTAAAAAATTGAAAATTTTATATTAAAAGGTATATAAAGAGTAAATTGTATATTAGAAAAATTGTATTTATAAAAAACAATCAGTTTCATATTAAAATATGGGAGAAAATGGTAAGTTTGTAGTTACTAAAATGATAAATTCATGGAACAAAGATTATTAAATTCCTATATATAAATCTCTGTAAGATATATAGTTTCTATATAAAATGGAAATTTCTATATTAAAACGTATATAAACAATAAATTGCATATTAGAAAATTTTCAGTTGTGAAAAATCAATAGTGTCATCTTGAAATATGGTATAAAATAGTAGGTTTATAGTTACTAAACTAATAAATTCATGTAGCAGAGGTCATCAAATTCTTATTTATAAATATTTGTAAGATATATAATTGCTATATAAAATGGAAATTTCTATATTAAAAGGTATATAAATAGTAAATTGTATATTAGAAAATTTGCATTTTCTAAAAACAATCAGTGTCATATTGAAATATGGTAGAAAATAGTAAGTTTATAGTTACTAAAATAATAAATTACAACAAAGATTAATAATTTCTTATTTATAAATATTTGTAAGATATATGATTTAGAATTTTTTCCAAAAACAAAATCAACTTTTGAAAGTGTGCTTTCAACTAGATCCACTTGGAACCGCTAAATCTATAAGCATGAATTTAGATTTTAATTATTGATTAATAATGAAATTATTTTTCATTTTTAAAAGAGATATTAAAATGTATGATTTGATGTAATTACTCTTTTCTAAAAATAATATAGGTTTATGGTTTTTTTATAGAATTATATAATATTAAATATATTTATATACTTCAATTCTTTAGTTATAAATAATTTCAAGTAGATAGAAAGAAAAATATAAATTTATTTTTTAAATAATTAAAATTTATAAGATCTATATTTCCGAAGTTTTTCCGTATTGAATTTAAAGTAGTCGAATTTTTTCCGTATCGAATCGAATTCGAATTCGAATTTGGTAACTATGCACAAAACATGATTCTCGAATTTGGTAACTATGCACAAAACATGATTCTCGCAATGAACCCGACAATAAAGTGTATTTATCTTTTTCCAATTAGCTACTTGTTTAAAATATCTTATCATGCAACCACACACTAAAAGTCATGTATCACTTAACTAGACTTCACTCAACACGCAATACTCAGTTAACTGACTCTCTGAATCTAACAAACTCTTAAGATGGAAGTAATTCCAATTTCTAACAATTTCTTATATTTAATATAAATCAACTGTAATTAAATAAATGAGTAAGCGGAGGAATTGCCCGGACGGCCAAAAGTGGTCGGCAAAAATATTTCAGAAAATGCTGTAAAGGCAGTGTTTGAATTGTGTTTTTGATGGTGGAAATGGATTCAGCACCATCGAAAACCTCTAGAACACCTACACCTAAGATTTTGAAGTTTAACAACTATAACTTGTATTTACAAAATACCTTGCAAGAATTTCTCTAAATATAATTAAAATTTCCATAACTTTCCAAACAACTCTTCTAGTTAGACTAAGCAAGGCCTTAATCTTCAGTCTGCCACATTACATAGACGTTGACGTTGGACTTCGAATCCTCTGTCTGTTCTTTTTTTCGATAATTCCCTTTACTTTTGCCCTTTACTTTTGCGATTCCCGACAAAAAGAAATTGTGATAGCTCCGTTTGTCATTAACCTGAGAAGCTACTTTTAACCTTTGGCTCCGACCATTCTCAACATTAATTAATATTTAATATTTTATGAATAAAGTAGAACTTCGGGTTCAGTTTTACCCAAAGGTATTTTTATTTGAATAGTGATTGTGGTATAAATATAAAGATTCAAATGGTGATTGTGATATAAAGTTGGAGCATTATCAGCATTATTTAATATTTATAATCTAAAATTTCATAACTAAAGTGGAAGTTCCGGTTCAGTTTTACCCCGAGGTATTCTTTATTTGAATAGTGATTGTGGTATAAATATAAAGATTCAGATGGTGATTGTGATATAAAGTTTAACCGGTTCAGTTTTAACGAGAGGCATTTTTTATTTGAATAGTGATTATGGAATAAATATAGATTCAAATGGTGATTATGATATATTGTTGGTTAAGGGAGATTTTTATTTAGGTTTATATATGTATATATAGAGAGAGGGGGGTTTGGTTATTTAGAAAAAATGAATTTTTATTTTATAAGTTTCGTTGATTAGTGGATTGAGGATATTTGAATTTTTTTTTAATGGAAAATTTATTTGTTGATTTATATGTAATTGAGCGCAAAAAGGTGGTTGGAGAAAATTATATAAATTGGAAATTTAAGTGGTACATAATATTGGAAGGAGTTCATGCTTAGTCAATTATGATAGGAGATGAAACTAAACTGGTAGCACCACCCACTTGAGTTTAAGATTGGGAGTGTAGAGAGACCAAGCCTAAGGTACTATTGCTCAATAAAAGACAATATTATTCTACATATCAGGGATTGTGCTATATCTCAAGAAACTTGGGAAACACTTAAAAAGATGTATGGAAGTCCTAATATTATTAAATTATTATTTCTAAAGAAGAATCTTTTGTCAATTAAGATGGAGGTAAACAAGACTATTAGTAATTTTATTTCTCGAACCAAAGAAATTTCTAATCAGCTTGGTGCTATTGTGAAAAGATTTGAAGCAGTGATCTAGTGACAATTATGTTGAATGGGATGTTAGATGATTATCATATATCTATCAAATGAATTTTAGCTAGGGAAAAGCTCCTACCTTTGATGAATTAACATGTATTCTCTTGCAATAAGAAGAGAGAAGGAAGAATATCAATGTCAGATCTCAAAGTTCAGATTTGGCGTCAGTGAAAAAAGGGAAGCGATGAAATAGAGCAAAGCCATGGGATGAGAACAATGGAGGCAAGTCTTATCCAAAACCGCATTAAGTAACAACACCACCAACGACAAATACATATATGAAGAGGAAGGATGTGTGCTTCTACTGTGGTAAGCTTGGGAAACTTTGTTAAAGATTGACATGAAAAGAAATTTGATGAGTCTAAGCATAAAAGGCATTCAAGAAAATTTGTTGATCAAGAAGCCTCAGTTAGTCATAAATTCAATAATCCAAAATTATTCATTTCATACGCTTCCTTAGCAACATAAATTGATGATGATAATGTATGGTTTATTGAATTTGGTGCTTCAATTCATATGAGATGCAAAAAAGAATGCTTTGATACCTATCATGAAAATAATAATGGAAGTCACATATTTAGGAGATAATTGATCTCATGAAATCAAATATTATCCTGATGTATGTGTAACCTTACCAAATGGCCATGTAAGACAAATATAAGATGTGATGTATGTTCTTGAAATCAAGAAGAATCTAATTTTTGTTTCAACTATTGCAGATTAGAATCTCAAAGTTGAATTTCTTAAGTCACATTGTGTTGTAAAGGATATACAAGATAACTACAACATAATAGCAAGAGGAGTGCTAATGGGAACATTATACAAGCTTGATGTGACCATCAAAAGTCATCATGCATTGATACTCACTACCATCAAAACAAAATGTCTTTAGCATAAAAGGTATGGCCACCTTAATTATCATGATTTTTTGCTACTACAAAAACTTGTAGAGGGGCTTCCATTGTTAAATAATGCATATTCGACATGTGAAGGGTGTTCTTTAGGGAAGATGCATAGGGAAGAGTTCCCTACTCATAAGGATATAAGAAAAAGGGATATTCTTGAACTTGTGCATACAAATGTGTGTGGGCCTATGTAGACTAGATCATTAAGAAGAGCATATTATTTCTTGATATTTGTTAATGAATGCACAAAATATACTTTGGGTTATTTGATGATAAATAAGAGTGATGTATTTGAATATTTCAAATATTTTAAAACCTTGGTTGAGAAGCAAACAAGAAAATAATTCACAATCCTCTGATCTGATCAAGGGGGAAGTATACATTAGGAGAAATACTGCAAAGGCCATGGAATTGTACGCCACTATGCACTACCACATACTCCATAACAAAATGGTGTAGTCGAAACGAAGAACATAACCTTAGGAAAATGTGCAAGGAGCATGATGAAAGGTAAAAATCTTGCTAATGCTTTTTGGAGAGAATCTATTAGTATTGTTATTTATTTAAAAAATAGAAATCCAACAAAAATTTTAAATAATAAGACTTCATTTGAAGCTCTTTATGGTTATAAACGAGTAGTAAGTCATCTAAGAATATTTAGAAGCAAAACATTTGCTCATGTTCCAAAAGAAGATAGGAGAAAACTTGGTGCCAAAGTTATTAAGTATATTTTCATTGGTTATTGTTTTGATCATAAAGCATAAAAGATGTTTGATCCTTCTACTCATAAATTTTATGCAATAAGAGATGCTTTGTTTCATGAACATGAAAATGAAGGCCATAAGGAGGATATTTATGATCCATGGCACATTCCTCATGATTGTGATGATATTACATAAAATATTGATGACAAGCAGGAGAAAAACAAGAGGAAGAATATAGATATGCACATATCAAGTCGTGAGAGAACACATAGAAGAGGAAAAGAGTCAGCACAAGGAAAAAGAAAGGATGAAAGCAATGAACAACCAAGAAGGTCCTCATGCCGAATTCAACCATTAGTAAGGTATAAAGACTATGCCTTGATGACTAAAGTGATGAATGTACTAGAGCCTTTGAACTTTAAAGAAGCTAATGAACATGTAGAATGGAGAAATGCAATTAAGGAATAATATGATTCTATTATAAAATATGATACATGGGACTTGACAAAATTGACTAAAGATAAAGGTCCCATATGATCAAAATGGTTTTTCAAAACTAAATTTAATGTTGATGAAATTATTGATAAATATAAATGTAGACATGTAGAAAAGGATTATTCACAAAAATAAATGATAGATTATGAAGAAACTTTTGCACCTATAGCTAAAATGAACACCATTAGAATGATGATTGCATTGGAAACTAAGAATAATTGGAAGCTAAATCAGTTAGATGTCAAATCGGCATTTCTGAATGGAGAATTGAAGTATGAAGTCTATCTTATTCAACCAAAATGCTTTTTAAAACAGGGAGAAGAGCATCTTGTTTGCAGGTTAGAGAAATCATTACATGGACTCAAACAGACATCGAGGTCTTGGTATGTGAAGGTTGATAAATTATTCTCTCAACATGGTTTTCTTCAAAGCAAAGCAGATCCAAATCTCTATAGCAAGAGGGATGAAAAATGACATATTGTTTTGATTTATGTATGTTGATGATCTTATCATAATAGGAAGTGCCACCAAGGTAATTGAAAAGATAAAAATGAGTATGTCATAGGAATTTGAAATGAAGGATCTTGGAGAGTTGCATTATTGTTTAGGCCTTTACGTTTGGAGAGATAATGGTAGATCCTTTGTCAAACAAAGAAAATATGCATATGCATTAATCAAGAGATTTGATATGAATAGATGCAAAGGAATATCTACTCCACTATAACAAAATGTTAAACCTAGTAATGGTGACAAAGCAAAAGAAGTGGATGGCATATTATATAGGCAATTGGTGGGAAGTCTGAATTACTTAACAACAACCAGACTAGATCTTGCATATTTAGTCACCTTATTTAGTGAGTTCATTGCTAATCCACATCAAAGTCACTAGAAAGAAGCAAAGGGAGTCCTTTCATATTTGAAGTAGACTAAAATCTTTGTTATTGAATATACTAATGAATTGAATGTTGAGTTGACATGTTATTTAGATTCTGATTGCGCAGGAGATTTAGATGATAGGAAGTCGACCTCTGGCTATGCATTTAGTATTGGATATGGTATTGTGTCATGGAGTAGCAAGAAACAACCAATTGATTCTTTGTCTTCAACTGAAGCAGAGTATAAGGCCCTATGCAATGCAACTTGTGAAGTAATTTGGCTAAGAAGAATTCTTGAAGACATGAGATAAAAGCAAGAGGGACTAACCATTCTCAAGTGTAACAATCAAAGATCTATCAAATTGGAAAACAACCCAGTGTATCATGCAAGATCAAAGCACATTGAGACACAACGCTATTTTGTACTAGAAAAGATTCAATGAAAGGAAAATAATTTGATCTATTTTAATACAAATGATAATGTGGAAAACATATTTACAAAGCCTTTAAGAAAAGGCAAGTTCTTTTTATGTAGAGACAAGTTAAGTGTGATAAATAATTCATTTCTCCATTAAGGAGAGGTTTGAATTTAGTGGAGAAATAGAACTTTTTGGATGATGTATAACTCATGTGAATATTCTTGATTGTGTAAAACTCATGCCATGATTGTGCTAGAGTGTGTAGAAGTAGAGCCTAGTAGAGCCTTGAATGTTCTAGAGTATAATAAACTTATTATATTCAATACGAGTCAACTACAATTAAGTAAATAAGTCAGTTACAGTTAACTACATGTTATTTTCCTTTATAAGGAAACCTGGTGATGTGTTGTGCAATCAGTGTTGAGTAATCCCCTGGATTAATAAAATATTATTGTGTCTTCCTATTTATTTAAGTATTACTGTCACGAGGATTGGAAAAAATCTTTATGGTGATGATTTTGAATGAAATGACCGGTCCCATTTATATAACTCGGTTTAAGATTTTATGGTCATGCAGAAAAAATCTATATTAAAAAAACTCTCTATTCCATCAAATCCATGTTGTAGACATAAATTATAACAAATTTCATCACTTAAAGTTGACTAATCTCATCATATATATATTATGGGTTTTAATTCTTGGAAAAATGTATTTAGTCGTAGGCATTCCTATTTCGACCCCAAGTGGATGGGGCGTCGTTGGCTTTATTTTTATTTATTTTTTCATTTAAATGAACGAATCTGATTTAACCAGGAATATAACTAGAATATGCTTCGTCTGCGTATCGCATCCATGACTATGGCTCAAGGCAGAGCAAAGTGAGAACAAAAAAAATGTATTTAATTTTGTGGTGGTGAAATGCTATTTTTATAAATAATTTGCAGTTATTTTAAACGAAGCGCTCTGCCACCTGCTTCATCACCTTTGTCTCCCAAAGATTCATCAAATAACAAAAGCCTGTGAGATTGGAGTAATGAAAGCGTGCGGGATGGATTAACAGAAGCCTGCGGGGTTGGATTAATGGAAGCTTACGAGACGGATTAACTAAAGCCTGCAAGATTGAAATTTTTAAATGATCTTCAGATAAAACAATTTTAACACAAATAAATTCAAATGTATATACATATAACGTACCACACAAAGTGTTTCATATTCTCAGGCGATGGGATAAAATTTCAACCAGGATTCACCATTCAAGGTTTTGTTGGGAATTTCTGATTATTCTAAACAAAAATGAACAGAGAACAATGCTCTATTTTTGCATAGGGAAGCAAAAATTTGTTTGCTGAAGAACATAGTTTTTCACACATACAAAAAAACTTTTTATTCATTAATAAAGATTGCTTGTTACAGACTTATTCCTCTCACGGAGGGATTTACACAAGAACACTTCAGTTCCACACAAAAAAAATTACCTATCTCCTTGCAAATTTACTCTGTCTCAGTTGGAAATTTTACACTACTATGTGTAAAAATTTCTTACATTTACTTCTTGTAAAAAAAATCTCTTACGTATCCTGCTGCATTTTTCACATTCATTATCTCAACGAATACAAAAAAACATTTAATTTTTGCTGCTACGCATTCCTTTTTCAACGAACAACACAAAATTTTTCTTCACGGTGCTGCGTATAATGCATTACAATGCAGTGAACAACAAAAACATTTTCATTTACACTGCTGTGTATATTTTTGTTTCACTTCTTGCTTGGACGACGCTGTGTTTTTACATTGCAATACAACACAAAAAAGGAGATGATCCTTTTTGTTTTACATCTACCGTAAAAACAAAAAAATACATCCGTGAAAAAAAACATTAAAATTAAAAACCTTACCAATCATTCTACGAACACAATTAAATTCCATTAATTGTTTTACTCGCAAGCCGAAAGTCAAACTCAAAAACTTTCACTTTACGTTAATTCCATGTGGTGCAGGCCTGTACACAACTTTGGTTCCAATCGACGGTGGTTAGCCTTGCTTTTAATCGAACGGCTGACAACAATATCGTACGGCCTCTACTTGTTGAACTTTATGTTCCGATGAAAAGTTGTTTTCCAAAAACTGATAATCCACATGTCAGTTGCTAGGTGTAATCATTGCCCCTCCGAAAAATACCTCTAATTCGTGAAAGGCAGTGCGATGGAAGGCTCAGTGGTTTTCTGGAGTAATGAATGCGGCAATTGAAAGTACATTTTAACACTCCCCTTTAATTTCAACAACTGGGTTATCAATCATACTTAGAGATTTCGTCAAAAATTTAAAACATTTATGCCCCAATGGTTTGGTCAGATGTCAGCAACCTTCTCCTGAGTCCTGTAGTGTTTTAAAACAATTTCTCCATTGTTTACCAATTCCCTGTTGTAATGAAACTTTGTGTCAATGTGTTTCGTTCTCTTATGAAACACAAAATTCTTGGATAATGCAATAGCTGAGCTATTGTCACAAAAAATCACAGTTCCTTTTGTTTTCTCTTGGCATAAGCTCCTTAACATCCTTCTCATCCAAATTGCTTGACATGCTACTACTGTAGCTGCCACATATTTTGCCTTTACTATAGACAACGCTACAATAGGTTGTTTTTTAGAAGCCCATGAAATGGCTCCTGAACCCATGTGAAAAACATAACCGGATGTACTTTTTCGATCATCTACACTTCCAGCCCAATCACTATCAGTGTATCGAATTAAATATGAACATTCTGAAGCAGTATATAAAATGCCAAACCTTTTAGTACCTTTAACATACCTCAGAATCGTTTTTGTTGCCTGCCAATGTGCTTCTTTTGGCCTCTCCATGAATCTCAAAATTAAACTAACAACATACATAATATCAGGCCTAGTTGCTGTTAAATACATAAGGCTGCCTACAATACTCTTGTACAAACTAGGATCAAAATCCTTGCTGCTGTCTTCTCTGCTGAGTTTTAATCCCTTCACTGTGGGAGTGATCGCTGCCTTACATTCTTCCATGCTAAATCTCCTCAATACTTGATCCACATATCTTGCCTGTGAGATAAAAATTCCTTTTTCATTTTGATCTACTTCTATGCCTAAGAAGTATCTCAAGAAACCCATGTCAGTCATTTCAAATTCCTCTTTCATGACTGATTTAAAATTCTTAATGAGCTGATCATCATTACCTGTGAAAATAACATCATCAACATATAAGACAACAATTAAAATTTTACCATCTTTTTCTTTGATGTAGACGGTGGGTTCTCCTTCACACTTGTCGAATTCATTATCCAATAGATATGAATCTATTATGCTGTACCATGCTCTTGGCACTTACTTCAACCCATAAAGAGCTTTCTTCAATCTGCACACTTTGTGCTCTTCACCTTTCTTCTCATAGCCTAGAGGTTGTTCAACATAAACCTCTTCCTTTAACACTCCATTTAGGAATGCTGACTTCACGTCCATTTGATAGACTTTCCATTTTTTTTGTGCTGCTATGGACAGCACTGCTCTCACAGTTTCCATTCTTGCAACCGGTGCAAAAGTCTCCTCATAATCTCTCCCATACTGCTGCTTGTACCCTTTGACAACCAGCCTTGCTTTGTGCCTTTCTATCTTGCCTTCAGCATTGCTCTTGGTCTTGTAAACCCATTTCACTCCAATGACTTCTTTACCTTTTGGTAGCTCAACCAAATCCCATGTTTTGTTTCTTTCTATGACATTCATCTCCTCATCCATAGCTTCTATCCATTTCTTATATTTAATTGCATCCTCGAAATGAATAGGATCATCAACATGACAAAATAAGGCAAATAAGGAATTCATTCCTTCATCATAAATATCACTTAGATTTCTAAACTTCTTACCTCTTTCGTTTGGTGTGCAAGTGCTTGAAGATGCACTTGAATTTCCTCCTTGTGGTGTGCTTGGAGAAGCACTCTCATTTATCCTCAATGGTGTCCCTTGTTGTCCTTGTGTTGGCGCTGCTATTTGGGGATGCATTTCAGCCACCTCCTCATCATCTTCATCATGAGACAAAAGATTTTAAAATTCATTGTTTTCTCTATGCTTCCATCCCAAGCTTCCTCCTCAATGAACTGAACATCTTTGCTCGCAAAAAACTTTTTGGTGGATGGGTTATACAACCTGTAAGTTTTGGATTCTTCACTGTATCCAATGAAAATACATTTCTCCCCTTTATTTTCTAACTTCTTCCTTAGCTGATCTGGAATATGTGCATAAGCCACACATCCAAAAATTTTCATGTGGGTGACTCCTTGCTTTGTCCCACTCCATGCTTCTTCCGACACTTTGTTGATAACTGCTTTTGTAGGGCATCTATTCAAAATGTACGCTGCACAGTGTACAGCTTCAACCCAATAATCATTTGGCAAATGCTTTGCCTTTAACATACTCCTCGCCATATCCATGATTGTTCTATTCTTCCTTTCGGCAACACCATTTTGCTGCGGAGTGTACCTAGTGGTAAACAGCTTATGAATTCCATTTTCTCTACAAAAACATAGAAATTCTTTGAAGATATATTCACCTCCTCTATCAGTTCCTAGAAATTTGATATGAAACCCACTTTGGTTTTCTACAAGTGCTTTGAAATTGCAAAATTTTTCAAACACTTCACTTTTGTTCTTTAGGGAATAGACCCAAGTTTTTCTAGTAAAATCATCAACGAATGTTTGAAAATATTGGCTGCCTACAAATGATGGAGTTTGCATTGGTCCACATAAATCTGAGTGGACAATCTCTAATGGTGCTTTTGCCCTTATGCTTTTCCCTGATGGAAAACTTTCTCTGTGTTGTTTCCCCAAGATACAACCTTCACAAAGGCTGTTGGTTTCTCTACCAATGGTAATCCTTTTACCATTCCTTTTCTACTCAGAAAAATTAAGACCTCCAAAGTTGAGATGTCCAAATCTCAAGTGCCACAACCAATTTTCATCTTTTGGTTCGCTTGGGAAAGCCTCTTGTGTAACCTCTACTATTTCTACTCCATCTTTCAAATCTGCCTTCATTCTGAGAGGGAACATCTTGTTCCTTGTCATCTTCACTTCAGCAATACATCATTTGCTGGGTGCTCTATCCATATGGTGCATACATCATTCTCAAAGAAAACATTGTACCCCTTTTGAACAAGTTGTCCAATACTTAAGAGGTTACACTTCATTCCAGGAACATAATAGACATCTTCTATGGTTTGTTTTCACCTTTCCTTGTTAAGACTTTTACTTCTTCTTTTCCCATAACAAAAATTTCACTATCAATCCCAAGTGTGACTTGTGACTTCACACTCTGATCTAACTTAAAAAACAGGGCTATGTTTCCTGTCATATGGTTACTGCAACCAGAGTCTAGAAACCATACATATTCACTCTTCGTTTCAGCCATATTATATGCAAACAACAAATTATCTTGGCTGATACTTTCTCTAGTGAAATTTGCACTAGATTTATTATTCATATCATGCTGCTTCTTCCTACATTCATTTGCATAATGTCCATATTTTTTACAATAGTGACATTGGACATTGGATTTATCATACCTTTGTCCTTGAGCATGATGTTGTCCACTTTGTTGGTTGCTGCCTTGGCCTTGGCTTTGATTTGGATTGCTGCCTCTTCCTTGAGTATTTGCTGGACTGTTTCTTCCACCTCTGTTTTTTCTTCTACCTCTTCCTCTGCCTTGACCTCTTCCTCTTCCAAAGGACGTCTGGGTCTTAAAGGCATGTTCTAGAGATGAGTTTTCATTTCTACTCAATCTCTGCTCATGTGTTATCAGTGATGTGTGTAGTTCAACAACTGAGAAATTTGTGAGATCCTTTGTCTCTTCTATGGTGGTGACAATCACATAAAACTTTGAGGGGAGGACCCTCAATAGTTTCTCCACGATCCTTCTTTCTTCAAGAATTTCTCCATGAGACCTTATCTGTGTAGCCAGACCAATCACTTGTGTGAAGAATTAGTCAATATTGTTTGACTCCTTCATGCACAGATTCTCAAAATCTCTCCTCAGAAACTATAGTTTTATTGTCTTCACTTTCTCCATGCCTTGATAGGCTATCTTGAGAGTTTGTCATGCTTCTTTGGATGTCTTGGCTGTTGTTATCCTTGTAAACACACTCTCATGCACTGCTTGATATAAGAAGAGGAGGGCTTTAGAATCCTTCTTCTTATAGCTCTTCAACTGTTCTTTCTGCCTGAGTTAAATTATTAAACTTATTTTCATCTGTTGGTTCTTCAAATCCATCCTCAACAAATTCCCATAAGTCTTGTGAGGTAAGAAGGGCTCTCATGGTTATTGCACAATAGTTATAGTTTTTCCCATTAAATAGTGGGAGATGAGTATTACAAATACCCATACTAGTGCTGGTGCTGATGCTGGTGTTGGAGCCAGCCATTCTTGCACACTTAACTATACTTCAAATACTTGACTGTGTATTTAAAAATCACTGAGTGTCTTCAATAACAACACAAAAAACAAACTTGAGAAATACCTTTGATTCTTTTTTACTGAGTCTTCACAGTGCTGGAGAAGCTGCTGCAACAAGAAATCCTTCCTTCAGCTTCTTTGACCCCTTCAAAGAGCCTGGACAAGCTCTGATACCATGTTGGGAATTTCTTATTATTCCAAACAAAAATGAACAGAGAACAATGCTATGTTTTTGCACACGGAAGCAAAAATTTGTTTGCTGAAGTACAAAGTTTTTCACACATACAAAAAAACTTTCTATTCATTAATAAAGATTGTCTATTACCGACTTCTTCCTCTCATAGAGGGATTTACACAAGAACACTTCAGTTAAACACAAAAAGAATTACTCTGTCTCCTTGCAAATTTACTCTGTCTCAGCTGGAAATTTTACACTAATGTGTGTAAAAATTTCTCACATTTACTTCTTGTAAAAAAAAATCTCTTACATATGCTACTACATTTTTCACATTCGTTATCTCAACAAATAAAACAAAACACTTAACTTCCGCTGCTACGCATTCCCTTTTTCAGCGAACAACAACACAAAGTTTTCTTCACGCTGCTGCGTATAATGCATTACAATGCAATGGACAACAAAAACATTTTCATTTACACTACTGTTTGTATTTTTGTTTCACTTCTTGGTTGGACGCTACTACATTTTTACACTGCAATACAACACAAAAAAGGAGTTGACCCTTTTTGTTCTACACCTACTGTAAAAACAAAAAAATACATCCGTGAAAAAAAAATTTAAAATTAAAAACCTTACCAAGCATTCTACAAATACAATTAAATTCCATTAATTGTCCTACTGGCAAGCCGGCAATCAAACTCAAAAACTTTCACTTCACGTTAACTCCATGTGTTGTAGGCCTGTACACAACTTTGGTTCCAATCGACGGTGGTCAGCCTTGGTTTTAATCGAACGGCTGACATCAATGTCGCACGGCCTCTATTTGCTGAACTGTACGCTCCGATGAAAAGTTGTTTCCCAAAAACTGTTGATCCACGTGTCAGCTGTTGGGTGTAATCACTGCCCCTCCCGAAAATACCACTAACTTGTGAAAGGTGGTGCAATGGAAGGCTCAACGGTTTTCTGGAGTACTGAATGCAGCAGTTGAAAGTACATTTCAACAGGTTCACCACTCAAGCTTAACGCTTTTAGCCCAGAATACACACATATTTGAAGTGTTTCATGTCCATTATGACATATCAATGGAGGCATCCATATAAAAATCACACAATAAAAATAAATAAATATAACACTTCAATATTATATACCACTTTATGAATTTATATGATGATCATAGTGTATTTATAACATATTGACGTCATAGGCCATAGGACTGAAACTTAAAAATAACCACACCCATAATAAAACTGAAAAAAAAAAATAAAATAAAATAAATAAATAAATAAATAATAAAAAAAAATAAATCCACGCCATAAGATGCACATAAAAATATTCTAAATCCACGCCATAAATGCACATAAAATTTAGAATAATTTATTAATAAATAAAATATGTACAAGAAAATTTCTCCACTCATGCTTGGACACTCAATCTTCACTCTTACTCACTTACACACTTCTTCATAAATGCATGCCTCATGGGCTCAAGTAAATTTATAGAAGTGAATTAGAACACAACTAGGTTATAGATCCTAAACTAACTCCCAAAGTATATTTCTTAATCCATAAAATCTCTCATCTAGTCCCTTGTCCCTAGATAAGAGCCAACTAACCCTCAAATCTCTTAAACATTCCAAAATAGTTTGGAATATTCTCCTATTTACAATATTCCTCATTCTCTCTTAAAATTATAGGAAAAATACATTATATAAGTAAATCCTAACTTTGTAAACTAACTCCCTTAGTAAACATTTGACCCTAGGTTAGATGCACATGCATCAGACTCCCCAGGTAAGAGAAAATCATCATCTCCCAACCATAAATCTTTATAAGATGATAAAAACTCCTCCTGGATCCCAAACTTTAGTCTGTTGTTGATCATGTACCCTGTTATGTTCTTGATGTTTAGTTGTTGTCTTTTCCCATTTTCGAGGCTTCCAAACTTTATGCTCCAATTCTCCTCTTATTTTGTTGATATTGACTTGCTGAGTTATTAGTAATACGTTGTGATCCTTTCTTTTTCTTTGTTCAATGAACATCTTCGGAGATTCTTCCAACACCATCTTCTTCATCTCTTCAATTTTGATATCTAACTTGTCTTCTGGGTGGTGTGCATTACTTTTTCTTTGATAAAATTTGTTTTCCATCTCTGCGCTTTTTCTATGATAGATTCGTTGATTAGAAGGCTTCTTGTAATCCACCATAATTTTATTTTCATCATACTATGGCTTTGGATTGTCCAACCATTCTTCTAGAACTTTAGCTCCGCCAACATATCTCTAATATTGACATTTGACCCATTTATTTGATGATAATTTTCCATTTCTTCAACAAATTCTATTATTTTTCCATCTTTAGCATCCTTAGGCTTCATTTCTTTATCAATTCGTTGTTCATCATCACTACACATAAAATTAAGACTTTCTTCAATATCAATAACATATAATGCATCCAAAGACCACTTGTCATATTTACAACCAACATAGCTTTTATCTTTCGTCGATGATTCAGTCATCATATTTGGATCTTCTAAACAATTTTAGGTGCCAATCGTGGGAATCAAACCCATGTTTACATCAACACACTTTATTTCATCATCTTCATCATCCTCACCAAACATTGATTCTTGCTCTCATTCACAAATGTATACATTTTTCTTGAGTCTCTCTGCTTCACTGAACAAATTTTTTAGCTTGTGTTTTTGTCTTAACTTCTTGATTTCCCATCTAACTGTCCCCTTTATTATGCATCCATGTCTCTGATTTTGTAGTAGCTCCATTAACACGTCAAGTTGTGCCTTTAATTCATCGATCTCTTTCTCAATATCTTCATCACTTATGCCAATAGTTGTGGCTTTTCTCTGAATCCTGCAAATGACTTTCCATAGTCATATTCATTTCCTTCTTTTGTAAGCTTCACCTTGTTCACTGCAATTGAACTAACACTTTGTCAAGTTATCTTCTTTGAACTTGGCCAATGGTTCACTACACTTGATCCATCTTTCTAAGGACTCCTTTGCCCCTCTAGATGTTGTAATTACTTACTGAGAACTTACGCTTGTCTTTTTTCTTGGTTTGGCCATGTTTCTATCTTGTTGTTGCTATAATTTCCACTCCAATCACTCGCAATTATTGCAAGTACATCAGCTAGACTTTTCGGTGTCGGATACAACGAGAAATGTCCAAATTAACAAATTCAAATGGTTTTTATGAATTCAAATTTACAATTTTACATCAAGAGACTTTTTACCATTTCCACTTGGCTTGACAAACTTACTTGACCAACTTATTTCATTTGACATTAATAAATACCTTGACTTAAAGTTTTACATTAACAAACTCTCTCACTTCAACTCAACTTATACCAAGACCTTTATTCATTTGAGCACTCATAACCTCGCTTAGACCTATGTTCACTTGAGCACTCATAACCTCCCTTGGATTTTGTGATTATGATTATTACCTCACCTCATGACCTTCAACAAAAGCTTCCTTCATTACAAATTTTATCAAAATCTTCATTTGAGCACTCATAACCTCCCTTGGATTTTGTGATTATGATTATTACCTCACCTCATGACCTTCGACAAAAGCTTCCTTCATTACAAATTTTATCAAAATCTTCATTTGGGCACTCATAACCTCCCTTGGATTTTGTGATTATGATTATTACCTCACCTCATGACCTTCAACAAAAGCTTCCTTCATTACAAATTTTATCAAAATATTTTATCATACATAGACTTGAGCCTTAATCACTTGAACATAAATTAATTTTCTTGACTTACAAATGCACTTTTGTGACTCTCTAACCACTTACAAATTGGCTTATGACTTCACTTTCAATCCAGAGGTTTTCAATTTGAAAACCATTCAACTTTTTAAATATTAAACTTATTTCACAACTATTAAATCTCTTGGATGTTTCATTTGTGGACAATTTCATTTTCCTCAAGCATTGGGAAAATCCATGGATTTACAAAACATATATATCATACCTTAAAATGGTGTGCTCTTTTCCCATTAGAACGCTTTTGAGATTCCTAGTATACTTCTGTCATCTCTTGGATGTTTCAGTTGTGGACAATTTCATTTGCCTAAAGAATTGAGTAAATCAATGGATTTAAAAAATATATATATCATACCTTAAATGAGTGTGCTCTTTTCCAATTGGAACGCTTTTGAGATTCCTTGTATACTTCTGCCATCTTCTAACGCACACATTTTTGTTATCCAAGGAATGAATTAGCCCCAATGCATTTCATTGGACAATTAAGCACGCTCATCTAAAAATTTCCCTTCACATTCAATATGCACCATTTGATTTCCAAAGAGATAATAGATTTATCATTAATCACCTATCGTATGAGCTTCTGCAGCAACAATATCGTATTCTACCAACGTAGCCAAACATTAGTCAGTGGTTGATCTTTTAATCCGACGCGTAAGCTTGTCCAAAGGCTGGAATTCCTAGTTAACACAACAAATTTCCACACTATAAATTTCTTAACTCGACTTGGCGCTAACTCTTTCTCGGCTTGTACACAGACTCTTTATATGCCTACTCTCCACATTACACTCACAACTCCAGCACAATCTTCACAAGCTCGGACACTTACAACTGATCGCCATTAACATGCAATCTTCACGCTGTTTCAGAAATTCTACTTCATCGACCAAATTCCAACGATACAGCCACCTCATAGATTACAACCATTGAAGCCGACAACGAACTTGAGACGCCATGAGACGCTTCAGGAAACTGGCAGAATTCTGACAAATGGAGATGATGATAATTGTCGCAAATTCGGGCATGAGAGAGACCAAAAACAGGGGAAAATTTGTAAAGAAGATCGAAGAGTTTGCCGGAGATGGGGTGGACCTACAGTCATTCTTCAAGCTCTTCTTGTTTACGATAAATTCGTCATGACGGTGGACATTGGAGGAGGATCGACATAATTTGTTCTCTTGTTACCCTTCATCCACGCTTCACTTACCTTCAGTCATGAAGCTACTTCGTACCAAAAAGCTAGCCTTCTCTGCTCCACACTCAATCCAATTACGAGCACGTATCTTCAACAAAATCGTATCTCCACTAATCATCAATCAAGCCACATTGGTACCCTACCCGAGCCTGAATTATTTACCACAATATCGACAGCAAAATCATCGATCCACAGCTCCACAAAGTCTAAATCTCTTCAAAACAATGGCTTGCAATCTGACCCTCATTTCTCTGCCGAAGCAATGGTATGCAGTCTCCTCTGAAAATAAATTTCACTCGGGCTCCTCTTCCCAGGAATCTAGTTGTTACTACAATGAATCGATCCCTTTCTCCTCTAGAGATGGAGATGGGATGATGAGGGCGATTCTATCCACTGAAATCACACTTCAGATAAATTCTGACACTGATTGATCACACTCAAGGATTCGACCTTCATACACTTTGTAACCATTCGGCCTATGAAATCACGGATTTATGATGATCACAATTATTAGTTGGCCTTTTTACATCACCGCTATAGATTTCACTAATTTGGACAATGATAACAATTGCGACTTTTTTTTAATTAATCGGTCTTCCCTCAATACAATAATCTGCCACACGAACTTCACTTCTGGAAATGTCTCGGCCTCTTCACTGTATGAACTCGTTCTATAGAAACTTCATGGCACCAAATCCTCATCCACCTAGAAAAATACAATCTCAAATGGAGACAATTGATATTCAAATGGGACTTTGGTCCGGCTTCCAAGGCTGAAAAGAGGACAAATCCAATCAGCTGCTCCGGGCTTCACATCCCTTGTACCTTGCTGAATTTATAACTGACAACATACGACAAGAAGTGAGCACCAGTTTGGAAAAACACGTTGAGACTACATAATGCTCTTTCTTCTCGTGGCTCGAACCCTCACACAACAACGATTTATTATACAACGAACTCAGTGCAACAATCTATCGTATAACGAACTCAATGACACCACAAACTCAGCTCTAACCTTGAGCTCTCATACCAAATGACGCCACAGGCCATAGGCCTACACCTTATAAATATCCACACCCATATTCAAAATGAAATAAAAAAAAAATCAACACCATAAGAATGCACATAAAATTCGAATACTTTATTAATTAGAATGCATATAAAATTCAGAATATTTTATCAATAAATAAAATATTTACAAGAGAATTTTTAGCTTTATGTTTGTTCATTTATTTTTCACTTTTACTGATTTACACACTTCTACATATATGTTTTTGGGCTCATTTAAATTCATACAAGTGGATTAGAACCCAAGTAAGTTTTAGATTCTAAACTAACTCTCAAAATATCTCTCATGACTGGTAAAATTTCTCATCTAATCTCTTATCCCTGACAAGAGCCAACTAATTCTCAAATATCTGAAACCTTATAAAATACTCTCAAATCTTCTTTTATTTACAATAATCCTCATTCTCTTTTAAAACTATAAGAAAAATACATCAAATAATTAAATCCTAATTTTATAAGTTAATTTCCTTAAGAAAAATACATCAAATAATTAAATCCTAATTTTATAAGTTAATTTCCTTAATAAACATTTAACACTAGATTTAATGGGCGCCCCCGCGCACATATATATATTCAGAAAAATAAAATCATAATTCAATCGATAAATATAAAATCATAATTCAATCGATAAATATATAGCCACATAAATTTCCATATATGAAAAACATAATTCAGT
>APFE030995370.1:194959-220993 GCA_000404065.3 Pinus taeda | reverse complement strand
AACTATATTAAGTGTTATTACATCATGTAAACTACATTATTTCTTATTACATATTTATTTGTCTGTTTATTAGTCCCTGCCCTCCGGGCTGGCAGGGACTATAGTAATCTGTTTTTAGTCCCTGGCATTAGTTCGGCACAACAATCAATAAACTTATTTTCACTTAACCAAAGTTCCTCCACATTTCACATTAACCGATGGCGATATGTCCCACTTTGCCGATGCGTGTAACCAATGGCTAGAACGATCGTCTTATTTGGCCTCAGTACGAGGTATGAGGCCTGAAAACTTAGGAAAATGTTTTGGTTAATTACTACAGCTTCGCCTTAGTGAAGTAATGCTATCGCAAAGATAGCATTAATTCATTAACATTTAATGTTAGAACTAAATGTATGAACTACAAACTAGTTTATAAGTAGCTCTGTTGCTCAGCTCAAGTTGCCGACACATGTTCCATGCTTGCTTCGGTGTCGGTCTGCATGTTGATTCGGTGTCTGCATGCATGAGAATCCCAATCCCAGGTCTCTGTCTTCATAACTCCCCTGAACTTCATCAGGTTAACGTCTCACTGCCTACATGCTCTGCGCTCCCACAGAGATTATTCCAGAGATTATTCCACGGCTGGGAATAGATGTCGGATGCTCCCCTGAACTTCATCAGGTTAACGTCATCGACCTGCAAACAAATCAGCAAATACATTAATGTCACCCTTAAGCTGTTTATCATCTCTTCTCATGCAGAAGTTACTAATTTGTTTGAACAGGTGACAGGAACCACAACAGTAAAGCCAGACGTTTGCGTGCAAGCCGAAGTTACCTGGTATCTGAATATGCTCGATGTGCAAAAAGCATCCTGCCTTCTCCACGCCCGAATTCAACTGTTCAGGTAAATCCAACATCTGATTTATTTATTTTTAACATTCGTTTTTGTCGTAATTCTTCTCTGTTCTCTTTAAAAAGTTTAGCTCCACATAAATTTCATTTATGTCGTAAAAAGCGCCATAGGTTTTTTTCTATGGTTAGAAAATAATATAATCAGAGAGCATTAATCTTGTTGGGCACTAAACTATGTTCAATAATCAAACGACTATTCCTCTAGCAAGTTAGAATAAGATTCCTATTTGGTTAGTACGTTAAGGACGCATATTCAGAATGTTTTAGTTTTTTGCAGGTGTTTGGACAAATTGTATAGATAAGATGGGTGCAGGATAACTATTTTATACTATTCTATTTATCTTTTTGTTCAAAAGAGGAATTTGGTAATTCAATTCGAGTGAGGCCATAAAATTTTTATTGTTTAGCTTTTATTCAGAATTATTCTATTATTTTGGTTTTAAAAAATATCATAATATTCTTCTGATGTTTTATGAGTGGCAAACAGTTTTAGAGCAAGCTGCAGATCATGCAGATTTGTTGTGAATCTTACTATCAGCTATGCAATTTTATATATCACGTGTATTATGTGGCATATTGCACATTGCAACTAATGGGCGATTACACAATTTATGCAGGTACTGCAGAGACTTGGAAAAACAATGAGCGAAATCTAAAACGATTCAGCTTGCTCAGGATTCCAGGATAGTGGTGAATCAAACCACTTGAGCTAATTTTTGAGGCTTGATAGTACCTTTATTTATATCTATATTCACACATTCCGATAACTTTGTTCTACTTGTACAGCAAGTTTGCAATTCTAAAAACTGAAAATTCATACTTTTGTGGATGACATCACACATGAAATCTAGCATACCTTTGAGTATAGTCTTGGAGAATTGCGTGAGTGCCATAAGTCCTGCATTTCAGTCTGGAAATGTGCATAACAGGAGTTTATAAACATGCCTCCACTGGTAGAGTTCTTAACTAATGTCAGTTGACGAATCATTTCATTCCTATAACCTGAAGACAAGGCATGGTAAAATTAATGAATAAAAATCATATTCTATACATGTTCAAACGTTATCTGCTACAATGGACATCCAACTGCACAGTTTCACATCCACTCTTCAGATCGGGACGCAGGTAGTTTATCCATCGCACTCTGCAACCGATATGAAGGAAGCCCACTTACTGTGATTCGCATACCCTGCGCAAGATCCTCGAGAAACTGTGATGGTCTTCGCGACCTATGGTTTTGGGGGAAACAGAACTCTACCAATTCCCTGGACTGAAATCTTGCCATCGACATGGTTTTGGGGGAAATAGAACTCTACCAATTCCCTGGACTGAAATCCTGCCATCGACATACAGATCATGATCTAACAAATGCGCAGCCTCTTCCCCCTCTCCGAACACCACAGTCCCATCTGCTTCCTGAGAAGTTATCTTGTGTGGAACCTTTAGCGTATCATACTTCATCTTCCAGAACCTCCTCACGGCATTATACAAGCTCTCATCGGTCTGATAGTGAACGCCATGAATTTGTAACGGGCAAACCTCGCAGAACTGAGATCGCTTAACATCTTCTGGTTAAGTATTCAACCAAATGGAAAGTCGACAACTTTGCAGGCATGTGATGACAGGTGGGAGGTAAAAACTGCATGCAACGTCGCCACGCTCAAACAGAAGACTGTCGGCAAGTGGAGCGGGGGGTAAACGTGGCGGGAGATAGTAAAAATCACATGCATAAGTTTTATAGAAAACGAAGTAAATCAATGCTCACCTGCGTGATGGCTATAGGTCGGTTATCGGCATGACGAAGAGAGAAAAGCGCACCATAAATATATAAATAATCAAACTGAGCAGCAACTTTAGCGTTTGTGCAGGGAGTCGGGCGAATAGCCAAATGGCATATGCTGTAAAGACTCCAGGAGACATTTATTATTAATTTAATGTGCTTTATGTGGACTCCACAGTGCAATTTTGAAAAACATGGATCACATGATAATGTGGAGTCGGAGATTTTATTGCGATTTAGTTGACTTTGATCATCAACTTTTTCCTTTGTATTATTATTATTTTTTCAAGACTTTTTATGATGTATTTTCGTCCCTTCAAAGTTCAAACAAAGATGGCTTTTACTTCGTTTTGCTTTCAATGCCGTGCATTAAAAGCTAGGCATTTCAGTTCTCCACACCTCGCATTATTTATTTTAATTTTAATTAATTGGTGGGCATTTTAGTTCTCCACACCTTGCATTATTTATTTTAATTTTAATTAATTGCTGGGCAGCCACGCAGAAATTTCAACACCCACCATTATTTTATTTTACTTTACTTTTCCAAACTTAATTGTTGCGAGTTACTCTCTCACAGTTTAAAGCAGCTTCTTCAATTATGTGTGTTATTGTTACTATGAAAGCACATGACTATGCGTTATAAATTTTCTCTTCCACTCCCATCATAAAACTAAATTAATTAATTTAATACACTCTCCTCTCGGTAACTTTAAATTGACAAAATGGTTATTCACTTGCAAATTTCCTGGTGAAA
Organism: Pinus taeda; assembly: GCA_000404065.3. Taxonomy (NCBI): domain Eukaryota; kingdom Viridiplantae; phylum Streptophyta; class Pinopsida; order Pinales; family Pinaceae; genus Pinus; species Pinus taeda. Next base: position 217,566 of record APFE030995370.1, on the reverse strand, counting down.
TATAGTGACGTTATTGCTAATTCTTGCGAGTGACAGAAATAGAGTGACGTTGTGGCGATCTCTAAGCGATATGATAGTGTTACCTTGGTGTACATAAGATGTATAGGTATTGATTATTGTTTCGCATTTTGGAGAACATAGCTATTGTAACTCATTCAGAAAACATAAACATAGTCCGGGAAGGTACGTATTACAGCTTCTATAATATTCACCTCCACGTGGATTCGTAAACTTAGTTGTCTGTCCATCGACATATAAATAGATCTGATACAGTACTTGATACGGGTATTTGACTATTTGACTGCATTGAATCATTACCTCATGTCCTGTAACTTGTCCCAATGCTGTGCGCATAGAGACCAAGCTATATGATGACCCATTTGGCTTAATATCACGGTTCTCCAACGCATACAGAATATCGACTCTTTCTTTTAGACTAAGAGCAACAGCAAAATATCTGCCATGTTTCTCCCACTCATGTTGCCAGAACCACGTATTATTACAACAATGTCGGCAACTCAGCGATGGCCATTCTTCGTTCGGCTGGGCTCTTCTATCGGTGGCAGGCAACTTGGCTAGGCTTCTAGACTGGCTCTTGACTTTGACCGGCGGCTTCAAAACTCTTGTTACTATATTTGGGACTGTCTCTTTACAACATTCGGGACTGCACACACGACGGACGCGACAGTAGTCAAGTGGCTCGAACACTGCAGCAAGGCTTTAGCGACTCTGCTTGTCCTTTTTACTTTAGACTCCAATGACCTGTTTCTCGGCAGCAAAATGGGCCTCTCCCTGCATGTTTCTAACAACATCATAGGGCAGGGACTAGCTGCCCCGCAGCCCCCCTTGTTATATTTCAGTTATATGTTTTTGTTCGGCGTCTTCAATTACTTTTATTCCTTTCCTCGTTAAGTTATGTGATAGTATTATGTTTAAATTTTAATTTTATATATTAATACATTGTAACGGATTAATTTTAAAAAGTTTTTAAAATTAAGATTAGTTATTTTATACTATTTATATAATTATAATTTTTTTTAGAATTATATAATTTGAGTAGGTTTAATATTTAAGAGCATTTTTTTCTTAAGAAGTTATAGGTTCAAAATCAGAGGGGATAGAGTATATAGGTTTTTTTTCGATTTAGTAGTCAAATCGCTGGGTGGAGGTGGGTCCCTTGGCCCACAAACAAGGGAGCCTCATCCAACAATTTGGGAGTATGGATGTTTTTGTCGATTTAGTAGTCAAATCGTTGGGTGGAGGTGGGTCCCTTGGCCCACAAACAATGGAGCCTCATACAACAATTTGGTGTCTAGCTTGGTTGTGACCTTAAAATTGGATAGTAATAATTAATTGCTTTGCAAAATTTGTTTATATTTCATTTTATTTATTATGGTTAAAGGTGCTCTAGAATCTAGTATGAGGGAGATGTTATCGTGTCTATAAATGAATATAAACATTTAAATATTGGCTCAACTAAAAAAAATAAAAGTAAGAAATAGATTCAATTCAATTTGTTTTATTGTTAGTCCAATACGATATGAGAGAATGAAAATAAATATTTAATTGTTGTGATTCAGGTGAGTTTGTTGAATTGTTATTTTGTTTTTATTAATAAAATTACAAACAAAATTTCCAAAAAATTATAATATGCATATCACATTAAAATAATTTTAAATAATAAGGATTCATATTCATAACAATGATATTTCAAAACATATAATTAATAAGCATATAGAAACTTAATAAATTTAATTTATAAACATATAATTAAAAATAATATGTATGTGAGAGCGAAATTATTATATATATAGAATATAAATAGTAGTTAGAAATTAATATCCATTGTACCTTATAAATTATGACTTATATTTGTAACCATTATATTTCATAACTTCATATTTTAATTTAATTAATAAGGATATAAAATCTTAATACATGCAATAACATTACATTATAAAAAGGTTCTTCGCCATAAAGATTTATTTCCGTCTTACCATAGAGGTTATTCACTTGTAAATTAGTTTTAATGCAATATCATGGGCCAATACTCTGGTTTATCAATACTACTTGTAAAAAAAAAGCATCACTTATATGACGTTCAAAATATTTTATATAGATTTTATTTTTATTTCATTTTATAACTTTTTATTAATTAAATTTGAAAGCAAAAAAATCATAACCATTTTTGAGATAAATCCCTACCCTATATCCTTAATGCTAAAATTTACCATGAATATTCCATAAAGGTTAAATCAAGGTTTTAATAAAATTAAAAATAAAATTATTTTCTAAGAAATGTAAAATTTATATAATATAAATAATATTATTAGAAGTAGCATAAATATATCTTAATTTTGGGATCTCTTAACGTATCCAAAAGAATAAAATCCTTCAAAATATAAGAATTTTTTCGAAATTTTACATTTAAAAAAAATACATCATATATAAAAAATACATCTTTTAGTAAATAAAAAAAGCCCATGGTTAATTTATATCATAATAAAAATATTATAACATTAAATTTTTATATTTAATGGTTTTATTATTAAGACCATTTTTTCTTTAAATTTTTAAATATCATATTAATTTTTAATTTTTGATTTTTTCCCATTTTTAATTATTAATATCATTTAATATTGTCATATTAATATGTTTTAGGTTTATTTTTTGTTAAATTCGTTTTACGTAATTAACCATATTGTTTTGGTGTGAACATCCAAAAAATTAAAATGGATCTAATATTTTAGGAAGTTTTTTTTAGGAATGAAATTTGTTATATTTTTGAACGTAACGTTTATCGAAGATTTTATGTTTTGTTATAATATGTGTTTATTGTAATGTTTTTTAATGGCTATGCTTGATTGGCACATTACATTCATTAATTTATTTCAAAGTGTTATGTTGTTTTAATGCCTACATTGTATTATAATATTTATTAATGATTATGGTATATTAAGGTAAGTTAGATTTCCTAAGATATGGTTTATTACGGTTGAATATAATTAAATTTAACTTTTGTTTCAATAAGTTTGAATTTAGTTGATTATAGTATTTATTAATTAATTATATCTAATTATTAAAAGTGTTTAGGGTTGAATAGGTTAGAAGTTATTGCTTTAATAATTATTAATTATAGTTAAATATGGTTAACATAGTAATGATGTTTAATTCAGGGTATCATTTTCAACCACTGTCAATATTAATAAAATACAATTGACTACTAAGGAATATAGAAAATTGACATACATTTATAGAGATAAACACCATATGATAGTAATAGGATTCTTACGGTGTCACAATTTTACATTATTTCAAAATGAAGTGCAATTTCACAAGTTCCATAGGATTGACTTGACCTAGGTAGATATTGGTGGGCACTCGCCTATTCCACTTGGACCTCGCCATTGTCTCTTTAATTTTTTTAGTTTCTTTAATTATAGCACAATTTACAATTTTTGGTAGTTTTTCGAGTTCTAAACTTCCGAAGCTGTTTTGAGGCCCTAAATAATGTTTTTTTGGAAAATCGTAAAACATGAGACTTTGATTGATATTTTCAATCAAACGTTGTATTCCTCAGATGTATATTTCTAACGATATATTTTGCGTGTCAAACGGAGATTTTATGCTAATGTTACGACCTCAAGAAGTTGATGTACCAGTTTACCCAAATGGGGCCCATAGTTTTGGCTCTTCATTGCCTAGGGCTAGGTTTTTGGATGTTTAGGGTGTTCCATTGTTTCTCAATAATAAATAGGCATTCGAGCCTCATTGTAACATAGTTCAAAGCATGTAGCTTCCACATCTCTTCTCAGAGATAAACTACCATTGCCCGAGGTAGTTTATTTATATTTCTATATGTAAGCATATTTCAGTTCTTTGATATTAATGAAATGAAGTTTTATTTCTCCTGCATCTATATGTTTATGTGTATTTCTATATTTTGCCGCATTCCTGCATAAATTTGGATAATGACCACTACGAATGAAACAATTACTGACATGGTAAGAAACAATTACTGACATAGTATCTGCTCAAGACACTTAGTAATAACAAGGTCATTATTTCAAAATTTCATGGGAAAAATCCAACCATGAATACAAGTTTGTGTAGCTTGGGATAAGTGAGATACCTATGTGATTTTGAAAACTTAAATGTTCATAAAATTAGTTTCTCAAACCATATGTTAATCTTGCTAAATTTTTTTTATAAAATATAAAAGAAAAGAGAAATTACACAGGATTATTATAACATAAATTATAGTTCTTAATAATCGACCATATTCATTATTTAAAGGATGATATTTCCGTTAAAATTTTATATAAAATGTATAATTTTATATTAAATCATCGATAATAAGCATCAAATTATTGTTATATACTTTCAATTCATTATCCTAATGTGATTGTGTAATACTTACCCAGATTGTTTTTAAATTTATATATAGTTAATGTACATAAAGTCGGCAGAGTAAAATTATCATTATGTTTTTATTATAATAAAGAAGATTATAAATATAATAAAAGAAGAATAAATTACTTTGAGTTCTACATTGAAATATAATTTCTAATTGAGCATTGAATGAATTTATTTATTTTTACACTAAGAGTATTGAAGATAGAAATCATAATTTCTTATAATTTGATGAGTACATTCCCATTTGATATTAATTTCAAAAATAGTTATATTTATGATGCTAATAAAGTTGGATATGAAAAAAGCATATTTTCTTAAAATGCCATATATAAATATACATTAAATCATAATTTACATCGTTTTAGAATGTGTTATGTACAATAATATCAGAACGTCTTATGTACAACAATATTAAATAGTAAGTCTAAAATGTTTGTTACAATCTTAATCTTCTTAACAAATTATCACATTAAAACTATGATGATTAAACATCGTTTCCTTTAATGATTTCTCAACATATAATAAAGTTTTAAAGTAAATCAAGTAATTTCTACAATTTCAAAATATTGGTATGATATCAACCTTTTAAACATTTTTACACCTCAAAATACTGTGACTAAGGATTGATTCTAATACGAGGTGTACAAGCAATGAAATGAAAGGTAGGAAAGTAAATGCAACACACAAATATAGTAGAGATTATAATGTCGGGGAAATCCAAATTTTATTAATAAATAAAGCAACACAATACTAGCTACTAGAGACTAACTAAAATTGTGGTAGTTATGTCTAAAAAAGAGATATGGTCGCTAAATGCATCTACAAAAGGTTGGCATAGTGAAATTTTAACATAAAGAATGAACCCTAGAGGTCTAGTAACCTAACCATGGATGATGAAATGCCAAAATGTTTGCAGGTCCTGATGGGGCTAGTTGGTAAATCAACTTCTAGTACTTGTAACTTTTGCATATGATATTTGTTTGGTGTGCTTGGTAACTTGTTGAAAATATCTAGCTTGAAATTACACATTCTAGCTAGGGCACAAGTAAAGCCAGTGGCTACTTCCTTGGCCCTTGCCATGTCAAAACAATGTTGCTTATGGTCTCAAAACAACCTTAAAAATTTAGGAGATGAAAAAGATGTGATTTTTTTTCAAAAATAGAAATTGTTCTTTGAGCTAGTGGAATAGATGAGGGCCACCAATATCCTCTTGCATAAATTCTAATTAACATTAAAATTTAAAATTTAAAATTATATATATATATATATAAAATATATATTATATATATTAATATATATATATATATATATATATATATATATATAATATAATATCTATATATAATAATATAATATATATATATAATTATAATATATAGACATACATACATACATACATACATACATACATACATACATACATACATACATTACATACATATATATATATATATATATATATATATTGTTACACAATAAATTAAAATTAATCACAGTAATGGTAATATCATCACATAATATTTGTAGTAGTATTAACAAATAATTTCGTTGATGGAATTATTAATTCAATGACTTTGAGAGTGTTGTCATCACGATGTTGGATAATTCAGTTAGAATATATATATGGTCATGTGAAATTGAACGGTTGTTCCCTTTTTGTTTTCAAAAAACATGTGTTGCACCCATTTGCATGCCACTGGTACAATTAGACTATAAATTACCTTTCCATTCAATTAAAATTCTATCGATTCTTTCAATAAACTAAAATTGTGTCAAGTGAAACAACTAAACACACAATCCATTATGCCATGAAATCTTCAATTCTTGTCTTCTTGCATTGTATCATCATGTCGTCCACTGAACTCATCCTCTATGACATGGGTGACTTGTTTGATTGTGCAAAGGAATGTGTGCACAACCACATCTGTTGAGCACATACAACATATCATGGACCCAACTCAATCCTGCCATGCTTAGGCACACATGGTGCTTTGTTGCATGGATGTTGGATTTTTTGTGAAAGCATGAGCACTCATGCACTTGGGAGCATTACACCCTCCCTAAAAAAAAATCATTTTCATCCTCTGAAATCTTGGAATTACTAAGCGATTCTTCTCCTTAAACTCATGGATCTCACCCATCTCCACAATTACTCTTATCTCTACCATCCATTATTCTCCTTTCGAGAATCATTCCAATCAAAAAAATATTCTTTCTTCCAATTTTTAATAAATCCCATAATCTTGTATGCCAAGATCTCATTAACACCCATCTCTTGCTGATCAAGAATAAAGGACGGTCCATTCAATGTATCAACTCTACTCAAGTCATTTGTGTCTACTTAAAATGATTTAAGATGACTAACATGAAAGATAGTGTGTTGAGAATACACGAGGAAAGATAGCTCAAATTTATAGTTGAGGTCACTTATTCTCTTGGGAATATTGAGAAATTCCTCAAACCTCCACATCAATGGTTTAGGCATCACGATCTATAATGCAAACTATTTCTTGCCCATCTTGATGAAGACCAAATCACCCATGCTAAACTCTTCATCTCTCCTCTCTTAGCTTGTTGTATATTGTTTTCCCAAGATGATTCATGGCACTGCTCCAAGTACTACTTTTAGAGTCCACTCATCTTAGGAACATGGATACAATGAACAAAAATCAAGACATTGTTATACATCGATAATATTCTTAGCTTTCCTTCTCTTGTTTCATAAATCTCTTTGTTATTATATCATTCTTAAAACCCTTTCAGATCCTCCCTTGTAAGTTCTCAATCACATGAATTTGGCTCTCCCCTAGCATAGAAAGGTCCTCCTCCTCAACTGAAGCCAACTATTCATTTTTTCTTAGGGAATCTACTATATTATTAAGCTTCATTAACTAATATGCAATGGTCATGTAAAACTCCATTATGAAAAATTTCCATCAAGCATGCTTTACAGACAACTTACATTGAGCCATAAAGAAACTTAACATAATTCTATATTTCTTGACATTCTCTTACATTCTCTCACTAAAACCACAATATCATCAAAACATACCATGACAAACTTGTCTAGGAATGGATGATGAAAATTGTTCATCAACATGCAAAAGTGGAAAGGGTGTTATATAGGCCAAGAGGCATCACCAGGAACTCATAATTCCCATACCTTGTCACCATGGCCATGATCACTTCATCTCCCTTCAAAATCCACACCTAGTAATATCCTTGTCTTAAATCAAGCTTCATGAACACCTTTGCCCTACAAAAATTTTAAAAGAAATTTGTTGCAAGTGGAAGTGAATGTTGGTTCTTAAGCATCTGCTTGTTCAAAGCTCTATAATATAGATGCATCCTTAACTCATCAATATCCTTATTGTTCTATAAGAGTAATGGGTCACCATAAGAAGACCATAGAGAATAAATGAAACTTGCATCAATCAAATTTATCAACTAGGATCTCAACTTCGCCAACTCTTGTCTGAACAATCTATAACGAGCTCATGTTGGTGGATACAAACTAGGCTCAATCTCAATATGCTGCTCAATCTCAATGTGATGGTCAACAATGTCCCTAGGTGGGATGACTTTTGGCTTCTGATTTGGCATTTGATCCACATACACCTCCAATAAATAATTTTGTTAGGTGGAATGTGTCCCCACTCATCATCCAAAAATTCTGTAACCATTAGTGCATACAGCTAGCATTTGGTCATCATTATTCCCTCTTCATGTTTAATGTAAAAACCAACCATAAAATTCTCTCTAGATTTCATATAATTGTGCACACAACCCACATCTCATCCTCACCAACTACAAAAATATGCTCAAACCATGACATTAGATTCACCTTGATCGCTTTGAGAAAATCCTATCCCAATATCACATCAAAGCCATCCATTATTAATGGAGTAAGAAAAATCATTTCATCCATCAACCCAAGTTGGTATTGCAACTGTTTTCTACTATTATTACAACATGAATGCAACTTTTTAAACATCTTCCTCATTATGAATGCAACTATTTAAACTTGTTGCTCATTTTAGTGGCATCATATGCATAAGAGGTAGTGGATTGTGTAATATTACATTAGGTCGATATAATCAAATGTGCCTTAGATAATTTCATAGTCTCCAACAGGGATTCCATTTACAGACCTTGTGCCTCAAGTCCAATAAAATGTTGTAACGTACAACATATGTCCTCATGATAGTTATCGAAACCTATATATATTTGTGCTCCAAATATCAACTTCCTTAATTTCAATTTACAGGGAAATCCAATTGGCTGATTTTCTCTCTCCAAAATATATCTTGTTATGAGGATTTGGTGAAGAGTTTGTGCTTACTTTCGGGTAATTATACATGTCAAATGGAAGAATGATTTATAAAACCATGTAAAGTCTACATCTTTTCATGAAAAAGTGTTACCTTACAATTGAATTCTGACCCTTCATATGACATTTTAACCTTGAACTTAAGAAAAACTAAATACCATAAATAAATATCCTCAATACATATACAAGTGATAAAAGTGATAAAATATTTTAAGATGTAATGTAACACACATGATATCTACCATACATTTTTTTATTTTATTATTTATATGTTATTTACTACTCATCTTATATATAAACGGAGTTGTCTTTAGTGCGACTTTTTGGAGATTCCGGTGATGAAATACGGCAGAAAAAATTGAGGTTAAATCTTGATTTGTATTATTTAAAATGGTTTTTTAAGTGCATATTTGGATTCAACACCCTAAAAAACCCTTGGGACACTTTGATTGTGCAGAAATTAGCTATCAAACTTCCGATTTCAATAAATTATTGCCAAATTTTAACGAGAAAAACCGACCAGAAAAGCTTCCAAAAGTCTCTTTAAAGACAACTCTTATATAAACTATGCACACACATAAAATTCAGCTACGAAAGGTAATTAATCCAACACACATTACATGGCTAAAATAGTTCTGCATAAATTAATATCTGGAATCAAACTTAATCAAATGGGCATGTAATTGACTATCCTAAGCACTTGGCGTTAATGTCAGTGCGATGGCTGAGGTGGTGTATTAACGGTCTGGCTCAGGTTCCCTTCCCTTTAGCTCTATGTTGAAGCATTAATGTTTTAGGTCATGTCGTATTTACTCCACTCAGCTGGCCTACAGCCCTAACACTACCAACTCTCTGGTCCAAGCTCTTCCATCTACTAGTTGGTGCTCATTTACACCCAAAGAATGGGAATAGATCCCAGAGCATGTCCTCACGCCTGCAGTAAAGGTCATACCCCCAACGCTCGAGATCTACACCTGGATTATTGACCATAGCTTGATTCTGACTCTTCATTATGCAACTACTAAATGGAACAAGAAACATACCAACGTCTATTCCTCATTGATACTATTCGACATAGTTGTAGGTGTGCTCAGAAATTCCATTGAACTCCCCAGGAAACGGGAACTACCCTGTTCAGCACCCAACTCACTACCTTTGATGGAAGGTGTATTATTTATCACGGAGGTTATTAATATTGTTTCTGATTCTCACGCTTTTTGTTCCTCATCCATGACTGACTATAACCATTGTTTGTCTACGCAAGTCAAGGCACAGTAAACCTTTCAAGTTTCTCTTTGGTATTGGCAGACGGAAACCCCCCCTCGTCCTTCCATAGGTGATGCATAATTCCTCATTTATTAGTTTTAATTGTGAAATTTTTCCTATCGATTGGCGCTGAGACTCTTACTGCTCCATCTTGTAGGTTCCAAAGGTCTGAGGTGATGGGTTTTTGCATCGAGCTGCTATGCTCTTGCTACACACAATACAATTAACCTATCTGACTAAGAGAAATGGTATGGAAATACCTCAACATGCCAACTTGAGGTTTCCTAAGCTAGACATGGACTAAATAGGGTTTATTTTAAAGAATAATTCCCATAGATAGTGTAATTCTTGAATGCTTTTCCTTTGGATGGTATCCTCGATGATCAACACAGAGGATTTCGCAAGGTTTATTTATGTTTGTGAACTGGTTCTAAATAACTCTTTCCTAGCTTCATATTTTTTAAGAATGAGTGTTATATTTTCTCTTGATATACATACATACATACATACATACATACATACATATACATATACATATATATATGTATATTTCCTTGAATGTGGAATTTTCCAACTGGTTTTATCGATGTCTTTTCAGTGTTGACTAGTGAATGAGTATTTTACAATTTTTGTTACATTGCACTACTTTATAGGTCTAGAGTTGGTTGAGGCTCTTTGCAACTAAATCTTCAAATTAGAATCATTAAATTATTTTCCTTTAGCAGCAGAATGATTTCCTAGGTGTCCCATTTGGGATTGGCCGAGGAGTAAATCTGCTAGGGTTAGAAGGTCATGTGTAAATAAATGTTTGAATAGAGTGTTCATTGATCTTTTATGCTTAGTGCCCACCATCCCTAACCAAGGGTGTTGTCTTGACATAAAGTTTGAGGCTTACGACCAACTATTTGGACTTATGCTACACAGGATTAACTTTCCCTTTTAGCATCAGTTTGAAACTTTCCTTAACTGAACTATATCAATCGCTATCGTAGTTTGTTTACCCATTCGCTTCTAATTGTATCCAAGATGGTCTTTCTCTCTCCTTTGGGGCTTTGTTCTCCTCATGGTTTCCTTGTTTTAATTATAGGCCTAGGGTCTTAGAATCCCTGAAAATCTTAATGCAACTATCCATTGTGTAGAGAACGCTCAGTTTATGTTAATTCATAATAATAGTGACTTAAATATTATATTTCTTACTGCATTCATATCAACAGTCCAAACATGCCTTAAAATCTATTCTAAATTCATTGTGTAACAAAGTAGTGTTGTCTTCTTATATGATTAAATTCTACCTTGCAGTTATTTCATAATAGTTATTTCATAATAGATTGAACTGTATGGTAATTTGTTCTATAGATATTGTAAAATATAATAAAGTTTGCATTACTTATCTGATTCAAATCCATTTCAAAGTTAACTCATAATAATTGTTTCACAATAGAATATACCTTCATGGTAATTAGTTCTATAGACATTGTTTAACAGAGTAAGGTTGCATTACTTATCTAATTCAAATCTACTTCACAATTAATTCATAACAATTGTTTCATAACAGAATATACATGCATGGTAATTAGTTCTATAGACATTGTTTAAAAGAGTAAGGTTGCAATACTTATTTGATTCAAATCTACTTCATAGTTAATTCATAACAACTATTTCATAACACCCGGATGCGGGTGTTAATTGTTGTATTTAATATGAGAAGACGTCCACGCGCTGAGGGCATGGTGCCATGCTACAGCTAGGTGGGTGCCATGAGCTATGGGCTGGTTTCTGTCCCAACGAAGTTAACGCGCATTAATGGCACTTCAATGCCGGGGTGTTCCCAAGGTTCGGGCACCAGATATCTTGTAATGGCGGAAACATTCTTGTGGTTATGTTTGCAGTTCGGTTGTCGTTCTGGAGAACTGGTCGTTCAGGTGGGCATGGAAGAGGGAAGCTCTGAGGGCAGAATACCCACCCTCGAGTCTTTCCCCTGCTACATTCACGCTGTGTGTGATCAATCGACTCGAGTGCATTTGACGGTGGAAGTCGGGATGCAGAACCACCGCGGTATCACTCTCTGTGACACTCTTTCTATTCGAAGAAGGCACCAGGCCGTTAAGTTTCACTCTGGGAATAGTATGGCTCCACGCACTGGATATCGCAGGCCTCGCAGGGGAGGTAATTCTGGGCAGAGCCGTACCAGGGACAATCGCCAATCAAGCCCGAGGCGTATCACTCCTCTGGCCTGTGCTTCGCCTCCCTCGGGTGATTCGGCGTCCTCTGAGGCGGATTTGAACAATGAAGTGCAGACGGCGACCCTTTATTATTGCCGCAAGAGGGACAAACCTGTAGCGAAAGCCATGATAACAGTAATTTTTGCTGAGGAGGATGAGGCGGAGGGAAGTTGGAAGGCGAATATGGAGGAAAAGACGCCCCCCTCCTCGGACAATAATTTCAAGATGAAAGACAGCTCCTACAGCCCAGAACCTCAGAGCAAGATGGATGAGGACAGCACCTATGGTTACTCAGCCGAGCAAGCGGAAGCCTTACAAGAAATTACCAGCCTCAAAGGGAAAGAACCCGTGGTTATTCCAGAAGGTCCTCCAGAGGCTCTCAAGGAAGCTCAAATCGACCAGCCTTCCTCTCCTCAGAGCAAGCCAAAGATTGAAGAGTCTGATGACTCTTTTGATTACACTTTGTACCTCAAATTACCTCCGGGTATAGAGCGTCTTGAAGATATTCCGGTTGGCATGGAAGTTACCTGGGAACAGGACCCGGTTCGCGCAGCAGAAGACTGCAAGAAACGAGAGCTGGAGCGAGAAGCTGAGGAGCACAAGAAGCAGGGAAACTAATGGCAAGGGCATCATGGGTAAGCCTGATATCAGGCGAAAGTTGTAGTTTCTTTTTGCTTAGTTTTGGTCTGGTGGCGCGAAGCAATTATGAAACTGTTGGTCACAAAAACTGTTTCTTGTAATGGGTCTCGGGGTCTGGGATAATTTCCAGTTTTTTTACAGGTCAATGTCAGTCTATGTTTGTCTTGGTCAGTCTATGTCACAGCACATAACTTCTCTGCTGGTATTTTTTGTAATCTCCAGCTTGTATATGCAGACAATCAAGGTGGATGAAGTAAGCTTTGCCAGAGAGCTGAACATTCGCTCTCAGAGGTTCTCACCTCTTGTACATATTTTTTTGGTTTTTTAATATAATTAGCATAGCCTTTACTCAGAAAAAAAAAAACAACTATTTCATAACAGAATATACCTGCATGGTAATTAGTTCTATAGATAGTGTTTAACAAAGTAAGGTTGCATTACTTATCTAATGATGAAGAATTATTTCTTACAGATGGAACCTCTCCACCCTACCAACGAGAAATTGGCAATTACATCGAATGTTCTCCCACCAAGCTCCTCAATTTCTTCCAACATATTCTTAAGGTACTAGTTTAATGGTTTTAGCTTGAGGACCCCAATTCCAGCCCATGTATCATTTCCTTCTCTAGGAAAGCTAAGCTCTAGATTTTTCCTATTGAACTCTTGTTCTGCTCCAAGAAACTCCCCATACTCCTTTTGTCCAACCCTTTTTCCCTCTTCTCCTTTCCCTTTTCTTTAGGAAAAGAGAACAGTTAAGGGGGTAACTACCTTAACTAATAACTCTTTCGCGAAATTGAGAGTTACTGAGGTTTTTTTTATAAGTCCTCCACTCTTTCATCCATCAGTTTAATTTTTCCATAAAGAGCTTAACTACTAATTTGTATTAATCATAACATATTAACTGATTGCCACTATTTCACTGATTAGTAAATAGTAAAAACAAAATGTTAAAATTAATTATTCAATTTGGGAATGTCACAATTGCCCCCCTCCCCCCAAGTGGAACAACATCCTGGTGTTCATTCCTCTATTTTTTCCTGAAACAATCCAAGATATGCCCCCTGCACAAAATTTGTCTTCCCAAGTGGCCTCTTTCGAGCTGAAGTTATCCCATTGCACTTTAACCTGGACGATAGCTCACATTCACAACATTACTTCTCTCTGATCGAGTATGTGTAGGGGCTTGACCAGAACATCCCTTTCCAGTTTGACCCACCACAAATACCATGGTCATATAACATATATAAACCTTTGTAAAACATTTATAATTCACAAATTTCCACATATTAATATCTGTCATACTTGAAGTTCTTGCTAATTTATAATGTGCCTAGGGTCATATACATACTTATTTAAAAGAGAAATATGCAACACATTGTGAACTCAAATGTGACTGGGTAAGGTGAGTCAATAAGCTACAGGTCCTATTCTATCTATAATTTGAAAAGGGCCATAGAATGGGGAGCCAACTTGACAAATTGTCCACATCTGAGAGTGCTTCTCTTTGTTTTGATTCACGCATAATCATGATCCTCTACCTCAAATTCCTAGTAGGTTCTTCTAATGTTAGCATAAGCCTTCTGCCTATCCTGAGTAACTTTTAAATTTTTCCCAACTTTTCTCACTATTCTTTCCATCTCTTCCATCATGTCTAGTCCTAGAATCATATTATTCTCAAGAATGTTCCAATATACAGGGATGGTACACTTCCTCCCATAGAGTACTTCAAAAGGACTCATTTTCAGCGACCCGCGATAGCCATTGTTATATGAAAATTCTACCAAGAGTAGGTAATATGCCCATTTTCCTGGTTGTCGCATCACATACATGTGCAACATGTCCTCCACCACCTGTTTAACTCTTTCAATCTATCCATTGGTTTGAGGGTGATAGGCACTGATGAAATGGATTTGCCTGCCCAACCCTGTAATTTCCAAAAAGTAGAGGTAAACATAACATCCTGATCAGAAATTATGACTTGAGGCATGCCATGTAGCTTAAATATCTCTTTCATGAATATATCAGTTATCTGAGTTTTTTAATAGGTGGACCTAACTAGTATGAAATGAGCAGTCTTGCTCAGTTTGTCTATTGCAACGATAATTGAGTCATTTTTCCTCTTGAATCGAGGTATTCATGTTATGAAATCTAAGGTTATGGTATCCCATTTCCATTCAGGAATGGGTAAGGGGTGTAGTAACTCGACAGGGTGTTGGTGCTCAGATTTAACTTACTGGAATTCTAAGCATTTGGCCAAATATTCTGCAATATCCTTTCTCATACTAGGCCAATAATAGTTTTTCTTGATGGTCTAGAGGAGCTTTTTATAACCAGGGTGAGCAGCGTAAGGACTTATATGAAACTCATCTAATATAATCTGTTTAATATGCACCTAGTTGGGGACATAAATGCGGTTTCTGAATATCAACAAGTTTTCAGGATTAACACTGTACCCTTTTTGCTTCGCAGCATTCTGGGCCAGTCTAACTTGCTCATAAAGGTACTCATATTCTAGGTCCTCTTTGGATACTTCCTTTATTTTCTCGGCAAAGTTGAACTCTGCTTCACTAAAGGAAACTTCATAGAGATAATATAGTTTTCTACCTAATGCATCTGCCACCTGATTCTCTTTACCCTTCAAATGTTTGATTGCAAAATCAAACTCGCTTAAAAATGTAGTCCGTCGAGCTTGACGTGCATTCAAAGTAGGCTGGTTAAAAAAATTCATTAGGCTATTGTGGTCGTTCTTAATAAAAATTTATTTCTTAAGAAATAGTGTCGCCATAATTGTAAGGCATGAACTACAGTGATCAGTTCCAGATCATAAACAAAATATTTCTTCTCATTCTCTCTTAACTTACAGGATTAATAAGAAACTACCTTGCCATTTTGGATTAGAACTCCACATACACGTTCTTTACACGCATTCGTGCATACTACGAAATCCTCTTCAGGATCCATAATTTTCAAAACTACTGCAGTGGTGAGCATATGCTTTAGTTTTTCAAAACTTTCCTAACGGGCCCTACTCCATTTAAAATTTTCTCTCGTTTTCTAGAAGGATTTAATGGGATAGACAACCTTCGAAAATCCCTATATGAACCATCTTTAGTAACCAGCTAAGCCCAAAAAAGAGCGTATATACGTCACATTAGCAGGAACTGGCCAGTTCATTATGGTCTTGATTTTCTCCAGATCCACCACTATGCCTTCATAGGAAATAACATGCTAAAGGTACTGGATCTGATCCTTAAAGAAGTCACAATTGCTAAATTTGGCATACAATTGATTTTCTCTTAAAGTTCACAATACCACCCGAAGATGTTCCTTGTGTTCCTCTTAACTCTTGAAGTATACTAGAATGTCATCAATAAAAATAAGAAAAAAATTTGAACAGGTGGAAAATTCCATTCGTCATACTCATGATGGTTGCTGGAGCATTTTTTTAGTCTGAATGGTAAAAGCACAAACTCATAATGACCATAACAACTTCTAAATGTAGTTTTATGAATGTCTTCCTCTTTAATGTGGATTTCATGATACCCAGATCGTAGATCAATTTTTGAGAACACTACTACTCACTTAACTTTATCAAAAAGAGCATTAATTCAGGGTAGAGGATATGTATTCTTAATTGTTAACTTGTTTGATTGTCTAAAATCTATAGAAAACCATAGGGTTCCATCCTTTTTTCTTACGAATAAGATCGGGGCTCCCAAAGGTGATACACTATGATGAATGTAGCCTTTGTCCAACAACTCTTGAAGCAACATTTTAAACTCTGTTAACTTAAGGATGCTCATTACGTAAGGGGATTTGGAGACTAGAGTAGCTCGATGCACTAATTCTATGGTAAAATCGAGTTTCCTCTTGGATGGTAATCCACGGATATCTTCTAGAAACACATCTTCGAATTCCTGTACTACAGGAATTTTCTCTAAAGCAGCCAACTTATCTTTGGAGTTTGTGTACCCTACTTGAACCACATGTATTTGACAACCTTTACACATAGATCATGCTAGTTGATGGGTTGTAATGGGGCGCAACTTCACTTACCTTCTTACACCTTGAATCTCTGTTCTGGTGCCATCACTAGAAGAGTATTTAATTGTTTTATCCTTACAATTTACTAAGGTCCATTAACGTTCCAGCCAGCCCATTACTATTAGAACATCATGGGATCCTAATGGTAAAATATTTAGACTTGTCCTAATCTGTTGTCCTGGAAACTCAATCTCACAGTCTTCTATTTTGGCACTAACTCTTCTTTTTTCTCCTGTGGCTAATTGGACTAGCCACGGGTTTCTAAACTTTATACCTTTTAATAGGGATATCTCAACTATTCTTGGGCTAACATAGCTCAAGCTTGCACCTGGGTCAATTAAAATGGAAAAAAGATGATCGAATATCTTACCTTTGAGCTCTACCATAGAAGGCAGATATTTTGCTTGGAAATCTTCTAGGGTTGCATTGATTCGTGGTATTCTCATAGCCACATCGCTAACAGTAGATGCCTCTTGAACATTGGTAATTGGGTCAGTTCTTCCCCTATGAGGAAAATTTTTGTAATAGTGAGGTTCCTCACAACCCCAACATTGAATAGAGGTTTGGAAATCTATCCAAATTCCAATTTTTCTTGATGCTTCATTTTGAGGTTTATACTTCTGCTAGTTCTAGTTCATAATTCCATTTGATCCTTCCTTCCTGCATATTTGGCACCAGTTTGTTTCACATTTTTATTGGCTATAAATTTTTTCTGTCCTTTCTTACTTGCCCAGCTTTTATTACTTTTACCTTTCTGCTTCATCTTGTGATAACAGATCTGAGCCTTCTGGACTGATTCATCCATTGATTTAGGGTTATTGAATTCCAATTTTTCCTTTATGTAGATAGGAAAGTTGCTTATAAAATGGTGTAATTTGGCCTTCTCTTCATGGTTATAGGGAACATATCTCAGTAGCGAAGTAAATTTGGTTATGAACTTATCCATAGTTTGCTGTCCCAATTTTAGATCATGAAACTCTTTGGCTTTGTCATCATAAAACTGCTTAGTCAAATACCTGTCCTTAAAATTCTTCTAGAATTTCTCCCACATAACTCCTTGCTCACTGATTTCTTTGACTATTTTGGTTTCCTCTCACCATAGGGTGGATTTACCCTCCAGCTGGTAAATTACTAATCTTGCTTTCAAGTTGTCATCATATTTGTATATCTCGAAGTATTTATTCATATGAATTAACCATTCCTCCGCCACTTCTCTAGCCTCTCCACTATATACTGGAGGTTTGATCTTTTTTAACGCCCCATGGAGCTCAATTTTATGCCTTCTGGTATTCTTCTTACCAGAGACATTATCTGATTCTCCCTCATTGCCAGTTCATCCTCCTTTCGACTCCATGCACTCTTCCTGCTATCTATGGGTCTTAGTCCCATGTTCCTCATCCTGACTGGGTTTTGGGTTTCTTTGATTCTACCTCTCTGATAGGATTTTTATGACCTTTTCTTGCTCCAAATGTAATCTCTCATTTTCGGCTCACAGATTTTACATCTCCCCTTGAAGTTGTTGAACTGTTTCTAGTAGCACGAAATTTCTATTCCAGTTTACTTCACCTAGCTATACCCACACCTCTGAGTTGTGACCAGTAACACCCCCAGAGAGGTTGCATCCCACTCCTTGTCTCATCTTGTGCCTGCTCCCTCTCTGTGTATCATAATCATTTGTTATTTAATGCTTAACTGCTTAGGCCTAAGTGTAGTAACCCGAGGCTCTAATACTAATTTTAACACACATGATATCTACCATATATTTTTTTATTATTAATTATTTATTACTCATCCTATATACATAAAATATGCACACACATAAAATTTTGTTGCTGAGGGTAATTAATCCAACACACATTACATCGCTATAATAGTTCTACATAAATTAATATCTGGAATCAAACTTAATCAAATGGGCATGCAATTAAATATCCTAAGCACTCAGAATTAATGTCAGTGTGATGGCCAAGGTGGTGTATTAACGTTCTGGCTCGGATTCCCTTCCCTTTAGCTCTACACGCTAATGCACTAATGTTTTAGGTCATGTCGTATTTACTCCACTCAGTTTACTAATAATCCTAACACTGCCAACTTCCTGGTCCAGGCTCTTACATCTTCTAGGTGGTGCTCATCCATGCCTGGAGAATAGGAACAGATCCTGGAGCTCGTCCTTGCCCCTGTATTAGAGGTCATACCCCCAACACTCAGGCTCTACCTAAATTATCGACCAGAGCTTGGTTCCGACTCTTCATTATGGAATTTCTAAACGAAAAGGGAAACATATCGGTGTTTGTTCCTCATTGCTACTATTCGGCATAGTTGTAGGTGTGCTCAAAACCTCCATTGAACTCCTCAGGACACAAGAACTACCCCATTCAACACCCAACTTACTACCTTTGATGGCCGGTGTATTTTTTATTATAGAGGTTATTTATATTATTTTTGATTCTCACGCTTTATATTCCTTCTCCTTTATTTGTTCTTTCATCCATGACTGACTGTAACTGTTGTTCGTCTAGGTAGGTGAAGGCATAGTAACCATTTCAGGTTTCTCTTTGGTATCGACAGATGGAAAACCCTCCCCGTCCTTCCACAGGCGAGGAATAATTCCTCATTTAATTAGTTTTAATTATGAAAGGTTTCCTATCAATTGGCGTTGAGACTCTTACTACTTTGGCTTGCAAGTTACATAGGTTTGAGGTGATGGGGTTTTACATCGAGTTTCTACTCTCCTATTGCAAACAACAGAACGAACCTATCTAGCCAAGACCAATGGTATGGAAATTCCTCAGCATTCCAACTTGAAGTTTCTTGCTTATATTTTTGAGCTAGACTTGGACTAAATAGGGTTTATTTTAAAGAACAACTCCCATGGATAATGTAATTCTTGAAATTTTTTCCTCTCGATGGTATCCTCGGTGATCAACGAAGAGGATTTCCCAAGGCTGATTTATGTCTTCGAACTAGTTCTAAAGAACTCTTTCCTAGCTTGATATTTTTTCTGAAGGAATGTTATATTCGCTCTTGATGTATATATATATTATATAGTATATATATATATATATACATCTTTATTTCCTTGAATGCGGAATTGTGCAACTTGCTTTATCGATGTATTTTCAGTGTTGACTATTCAGCGAGTATTTTACAGTTTTTGTTACATTGCTCACTCTATAGCTCTAGACTTGGTCGAGGCTCTTTGCAACTAAATCTTCGAATTAGAATCATTAAATTATTTTCCTTATGTAGCAGAATGACCTGTTGGGTGTCCCCTTTGGGACTGGCTGAGGAGTAAATCTGCTAGGGTTAGAAGTTCATGCATAAAGATAGATGTTTGAACAAAGTGTTCATTGATGTTATACGTTTAGCGCCCACGATCCCTAACCAGGGATGCTGTCTTGACAAAAAGGTTGAGGCCTACGACCAACTATTTGGACTTATGCTACACATGATTAACTTTCGCTTTTAGCATCAATTTTAAAATTTCCCTAACTAAACTATATCAATCGTTATCACAGTTTGTTTACCTGTTTGCTTCTAAGTGTCTCCAAGATGGTTTTTCTACCTGCTTCAAGGCTTTGCCCCCCTCCTCATGGTTTCCTTTCTTTAATTACAGGTCTCTGGTCTCAGAATGCCTTAAAATCTTAATACAACTATCAACCATGTAGAGAACGTCGCATTTATGCTAATTCATAATAACAATGACTTAAACAATATATTTCTTACTGTATTCATACCAACAGGCTAGACATGCCTTAAAGTCTAATCTAAAGTCATTGTGTAGTGTTCATGGTGTTGGACCTACGAACATGTCAAGTGGATTTCCCTGGTAAGAAGTCCCAATTAGACCTCAAACCGTTTGGTGTAGGAGTCCCAACAGTGGGTCATAAGGTAATTCCTTGACTACGATGTCACACAAAGGCAAGTAAGATAACTTTGTTAGTAGCAATGGCGTGAATGATGCAGTGAGTCAAGGAAGGTATATGAGAGGTTCTAACACTTTGAAGAGAGAAGAAGGTTAAGGTGAGTTCTAAGTTGAAAGGTATTAGTCCCAACTCAGCTAGGAACACACAACACATAAGACATGCACAAATTCCTGTGGAGCAGTTCACTTGGATATAGAATTCACATCATACAAGGTGAGATAACACATACAACACTCACAGATCACTCTGAGATGCATGTGATGGTTGTTAAAGCAAGGTTCATGTGAAAGGTCTGTCTGATATACATCAAAGCAGTCAACACAGATGGTGACAACATTAACAACATACACAACACATTAAGAACAAGATTCATATAATTGCACGTGAATTGGTTGATACACAAGTACGTATGTTAAAGAACATATATCATTAAGGCAATTGGAATAGTCCAACTAGAATAAAAACATATGCATGAAAAGGTGATGGCTTGAATTATATAAATAAGTCTAAGTCTCAATCATACAATACATCCATGTAAACTTGCTAATCCCAACAGTGGAGAGTTATAGCCACATTTGCTTGCTCCTCCAAAGAGATGTAATAGCTCCGTGCAGTGGAGAAAACAAGGTGTGTTACAATACTATCCAAGCCTTCTTCAAGATAGTCTTAGTAGAAGCTTGGCTGACAAAAAGCCTTTATAATGATTTATGAGGGACTATTTATAGCGAAGGGTGGGGTGACCCTTGACATTTTCCTCTATGAAAGTTCAACTACCCTCATGACTCTTCACCTCCTCTATGACTATTACGTCCAACTATTGACACTTGAATTACACTTAACATGACTCAACGTTACAATGCACATGTACTCATGTGAGAAAACATGGCTTGAGTAAGCCAAGCAAGACATCGCTAACACTAGGTTTGCTGTGGTAAGACAAACTCTTTGACATGCTTGTGATGGTGAAGGTGGTGAGATGATGCCAAGCTTGGTTGACCGTGATGGTGTTCATGAACCTCATGGTGACATGTTGCTGAAGCGAACTCTTGCCTCCATTGCAAGCAGTGCATTGGTTTGACCCCTTCATCCACCTCATCTGCTATCATGTGCATGGTTTTCTTGGGTGCGGCTAAATTGGAAACACACTTATGCATAGTTTCCTTGTTGATCTTCAAGTGTGTGTTGGTGGCGATGAACATCAACTGGCGAAACTACATGTTTAGCTCCATTTGGTCTTGCTTCTTTTATTCACATTGGTGAGTGTGTTGAATGGGTTGGATTGCATGTGTGCGAAAAATGACATGCATGTGATCACCAACACTACCCACCATGTCTGCTCTATGTTAGCTGCTAAGATGGACCTTTAACTTGCACGAGCACAGTTTCATTCATGATTGCACGATGCGCTCATTGTTGTTCCTGATCCTGCTACAACTCATTCATCTATCTGTGTGGATTCATGTTCTTCCTTGAGTTGTTGCTTCAATACATGCAACTCCATCTTTTTTCCATTCTATGTCTTCACATGATATTCATGTCACACCAATGCCTCATAGACAGAGTCTCCTAAGTTGCTTTCATCATCAATGGATTTGCTTGAGCTTGTAACCTTGTTCCACCTTTGTGTTGTCAACAACCGTCCTCTTGCATTCATTGCATTTGGTATGCTGTCTTCAGCTGCTATTCATGATGCTGTTTGCTATGATGTTGTTGTTCATGATGTTGCTCGCTGTAATTTTGCTATTTTTTATGAAACCAACTCAC
>APFE030995370.1:161026-191226 GCA_000404065.3 Pinus taeda | reverse complement strand
TAGTATAGGGGCCTAACATTATTATCATATCTTGATGTCCTTTTCTACAAACAACTTTATGTCTTTGTGGGTAGCCACGTCCATAAACACTTGATCGACTACATCCCCAAGTGTGCTCCGAACGGTGTCTTCATCTCTACTCTTCTGGAAACTATTGTACCTATACTGGTGCAAGGTAGATGAACACCTGTGATACCTGGAGACATGGAAACACTCATGGAATTCAATCTGTCAGTCGAAAACCAAAATCAAAATGAGAACTGACTTGCAACATACCTAGGTGAATGATCATGAAGGTTGTGCAATTTCAGTGGGGAGCTCGGGAGACCAGCTGCCAAGACTATACAAGGCACGATTTGTGCTGCTGGGAGATTAACTGACCACTGAAACTGCACAATGCATAGTCTAGTCTAGCTGGTGATTACTAGGATTGTACAATGCACAATTCTAGCTCAGAAGGATTGTTCGCCCAAGGACAGTTTAGTGCAATTTCTTGGGCCAAGCAGCCATTGTCCTCCAAAAATGTGGAAAGCAGTCTTGGAGTCCAGTGCTTGGTAGGAATGTGCAAATTTGGAGAGGAAGGTGAGCCTTCCTTCCCCAAATTGTGCAATGCAGCCTTGGTGAAGGTAAACTCTGGGCCAAGGCTCACCCGACTCACCGACGGCCAACTGAAAGCAACTAAGACAGTAAATGCATGGTGACACTAAGTGATAGTATAAGTGATTAACTATGCATTCAAAACATGAATGAAAGATTCATAAAACATATCAACATGCATGTGGGTGAGGCAGTTCACCAGTTGGGTGAACATTCATGCAAAATAGTTTCATGCATGCAACAACAGTGACATAGAATGAAAACAAAAGCAGAGCTATGACAAGCTAGTATATATGCAAATGACGAAAATTTTTGAAATAAATCAACCAAACAATACTCCCACAAGTGAAAACATAAAAATCGGCAGAAATGGAGCACAAGGGATGGATGTGAGAGCTGCAAGTTTGATGTGAGGAATGAGATCTGTAGTGTCTGGTTGATAAGTTTTGATAACATCGAGGTTGTGATGGGCATGCCATGAATCTAGGGGAAGCGACACTTGGTGGGAGGTTTCAGAATTTCTCCTTGCATGTAACCTCTAATTGCTAAGCATAGCTCCCTGAAATAAGGGACACCTTTGCATGCTTTCTTGGGAAAAACAACACATGCATACAAGTCTGTTTTGATCAGTCCCGGAAGGAACCAGTCAACTCAGCTGCACGTGCAACATATTGTTTGACTGCTGGAGAAAAATCCACGTTTCTGGCTCAGATATGGGCAGACTTCCTAGGAGGTTTACACAATTTTTGGGTAGAGCACCTGACTACTACTCATATTTGTGAAAATTATGGGCTGAGCAGCCTTGCTAGGGAAATTTGCACAAATCCTGCTAGGAATGTTGGTAGGCAAGACTACAGAACCAGTAGCCTGCTAGAGAGGATTATGCAATTTTTGGAGGGAAGGCTGATTCCCCTCTAGAAATGCACAATTTTCAAATGGAAGCTACTCAGCTTGCAGTTGGACCAAGTTCAAATGAACAACCTATGAGGGGAATGGATCAAGCTGTGACCAACAGGCTATGTTTGTGCAAGAAATACACTGAAGCTTGTGAACTTGATGAAGAAAGGAAAGCTACTATGAAGGTTGGAAGGGAGGCTCCAAAATGAGGCTAATGCAAAATTTTAGAGGGTGGTTATAGCCGCTACAACAGTGGGAAACACAATGGTAGGGCTAAAGCTCTTTGAATGGACCTTGTTCATGAAAAGCAAGTCTAACAACTCAAGAAGTATTGTTTAGTTTTCTGCTCATCTTGGTTTCACACTAAATAGATTGTAAGATGTAGCATTTTCCAAACCCTTGGTCGATTGACACACATTCCAAGCCAAGGTGACAAAGTTGTTTCTATTGGGGTTGAGGGCTATATAGGTGCACAAGCAGTATAGTCGTCAGAGCCTTAGTTTCGTCTTTGGTGTTGCTCCACTGCTAGCATGCCTGGAAAGTACCCCATCGGAGTCACATAGGAACATAAGAATGGATTTGCTACCAACAAGCCTGGTCAGTACCCCAATATACTTACATGCATCACCTCCCTACACAAGAAGCCTTTTTCTTCTTTCGCCTTATTCATTTTGAATTTTGAATTTTGAATTTTTGACTTTTCATTTTTTCATTTTTCACTTTGCATAACACTTATTCATTTTAGAGGCAGAAGATGGATCCCAACTTATTGAGAGCAGAAGAGGTTGTTCCAGTAGTGAAGTAGTTTATTGTATCGCTGACATGCCTATTAAGGTTTTCCCCTTACCTTACTCTACTTGACTGAGCTGACAAGGGTTAACCCAAAAACAATTGACTAGAGAAGGTCACACTAGTTAGCGTGAAAGCCTTGTGTTTACACCAAGGTTCACTTCGAATAATACATATTTTCCTTCAAGGAATCATGGAATAAAAGTAACAGACTCATCATATAGAGGCAAGATGACAGATAATGGAGTAGTGACAACTGTACAAGGCCTCTTGTACTTTACCCAGCTCGCTTCAAGAGTCATACATGGCTTTGACATGCAAAACTGACCTATGAATGAAACACATGAATGAACTAACAGTCAATAAAGAAGAGCAAGAGTAGAAGCAAAAATGAAAGCGAAGAAAGTAAACAAACAAGTAAGAAAATAAACAAGAAAACAAAGCACATAAGAAAACAAGCATGCAATCAAACAACTGAAAGAAAACACTACTCATACTCCTACACTAACTGTACATGGGCCTGATCACATGAAGTGATAATTTCCAATGTAACCATCGGTGCATTGGTAGACCCATGCGGGTAAAGGCTTGGTCTGTGATCAACCCAGTTGTGCGAACCAACAAGTAAGAAAGATATAACGATGAAGACAACCACACTTTGTGATTCAAACTTTTGTAGACTTATCATGGTGCTGTGTGACACTATGTGCAACTTTGAAGCATAAGCACACGCTTGATGGTGACATGCAAGCAAACGAAAGAAAAAAAGATAAATTGCATCACACACTAGTGCTTGCAATGTAAGACTCCTCCAATGCATGAGGAATGGGATCATGTAGTTCGAGTGGAGGAAGTAAAATTGGAGTGTTATATTGATATTGAGTTCATATAGATGAGTGGTGATGAGCCTTGAGTGTTTGAAAAATTTCTTGATCAGTAGCGAACCCAACCTCAGGATAGCGAGGTCCTGACATAGCCATCAGCTCAAGCTGAAGTGCCTCAATGGTTAGTTGTGTTTCAACTTCATTGACAAATGGATCTTCGTAGAACAGTGGATTAGAAAGATTAACAATGAGTGAATCAACATTGTGATTAGATGATGAGGTGAAGAGATATGACAACCAAGGTCAAAAAATTCAGGATGTTGGTTGACATCCTCATGGTTTGATGAATTACACAGAGGGGTAGATGAGGAGGAAGGATGTTCACCCTCTACATTTTTGGAAAAAGCAGATGAAAGACCAAGTGTATTTCCCTTGAATGATTGGTCCTCTTTATTGTTGTATGATGGGCTAACATACAGTGTGTCCTACGAAAAATCAACAATGCGTGCATCCGTGGATGAAGACACACATACAAAATCATGGATTGTAGGTTCACCAACGATGTTAGGAAAGAATGGAAGGGGCACAAATGGAAGGGAGTCATACTTCACTGAGTGTTGATGCTCAAGCTCCCACTCACACTCTTCATCAATGATAGCGCATGTTGGTTGTGCAACACCAACTCCGTCAGTGGGTTGTTCCTCATTTAAAACAATTGAAGAGTATGGAATGGATGAACACAAGAAAACATCATCCAGAGGAACACCCAGATGCGAAGACAGAGGTTGTAGAAAATAATGCATATGAGAAATCGAAGGAATCACAACCAAATCTACACGAAAATTGAGTGAAGTGATGTTGGGAGAGTGTGAAGGATGAACATGTGTGTGAGCATGATCCTCAACATCTTTGGGCAGTAGTGGAGCTATTGAATAAAAGGAAGGTGAAAATTCAATTGAGACAGTGGGCAGTAATGGAGCTATTGAATAAAAGGAAGGTGAAAAGTCAGTTGAGACAGTGCCCGCTTTCACATGAGATTTTGCAATACATCAACGAAGAATTTTGAGTACTTGATCTCAAAATTTCTCTTGGGACGAGTTGATTTCTTAAGTAGTACTTGAACTAGTCCCAAAGATAAGAAAATTTTATCTTGCTCCTCAGAGCTTCAAACTGTAAGTCACGGAAGCGCTGTGAAAAATCAATAACGGATTCATGCAGATTCCTCCATTGCTATAACAGTTTTCGGTCAAAATGGTCTGGATCAAAATGATATAAAATTTCTTCAATAATATCATAGAAGTGCTCAAATGAGTGCATGGTGTCAAATGGTAAGATGAGCACCCAACAAAATGGAGATTCACGAAGTCTGTATGCAAGCGGCAAACCGATCTGTTTGTAAAAATACTCATCTTCTTCATGAATCTTTGGAAGAAAGTTTTGTAAGTGATCAGGAAAAGCCACTTCACCTTCACCATCATACATGTGAGTGGACAAGGCATCAAATAGCTTCTCCGATATGGAGACATCTTCACGATTCAGAAAACACCTTGGGGGGAAGAATAGTGCAAAACTCCATGAAACATATGCAAAGGTTCAAAAACTAGATGAGAGAGCATTGCTTGTCATTAAGCCCTCCTAGTGCCAGAAATGTTGATGGTGCTAGACCTGCCAACATGTCAATGGGATCTCCCCAATAAGAAGTACCAATTAGACCTCAGATCATTTGGTGTAGGAGTCCTAGCAGTAGGTCGTAAGGTAATGCCTTGATCGTGATGTCGTACAAAGGAAGGTAAGCTAACTTTGTTAGTAGCAAGGGTGTGACTCACATAGTGTGTGAAGGAAGGTGTCTGAAAGGTTCCAACACCTCGAAGGGGAAAGGAGGAGAAGGTGAGTTCTAGGTTGAAAGGGATGAGTCCCAACTCAGCTAGGAACACACAACACAAAGGAAATGCATAACTTCCCATAGAGTAGTCCACTCTAATGAGACAATCACATCATAGAAGGTAAGATAACATGTACAACACTCATGGATCACTCTGAGACAAGTGCAAAGGTTTCTGAAGCAAGGTTCATGTGAAAGGTCTGTCTGATGTCCTGTAGAGAAGTTGACACAGATGGTGACAACATTAACAATATATACAACACATTAGAAACAAGATTCAATAATTGCATGTGAATCAGTTCATACACAAGTATATTAGTTAAAAAAAATATATCATTAAGGCAATTGGAGCATTCCAACTACAATAACAACATATGCATGAAAATGTGTTGGCTCTTATTGTATAAAGAAGTGTAAGTCTCAATCATACAATACATCCATGTAAACCTGCTAGCCCCAATAGTGGAACATTACAACCACATCTGTCGTCTCCTCCAAAGGGATGTACTAGCTTTGTGCAGTGGAGAAGCCAAGGCACATCACAATGTTGTCCAAGCCTTCTTCAAGAAAGTCTTCGTAGAAGCTTGGCTGACGAAAATCTTTTACAATGAGTTATGAGGGACTATTTATAGCAAAGGGTGGGGTGACCCTTGACATTCCGCTTTGTGATAGTTCAACTACCCTCATGACTGTTATGTGCAACTATTGACACTTGAGTTACACTTGACATGACTCAACATTACAATGCACATGTACTCATGTGAAACAACATGGCTTGAGCAAGCCATGCAAGGCATCAATGACACTCGGTCCGTTGTGGTGAGACAAACTCTTTGATATGCTTGTGATGGTGAAGGTGGTGAGTTGATGCCAAGCTTGGTCATCCGTGATGGTGTGCATGCACCTCATGGTGACATCTTGCTGAAGAAAACTCTTGCCTCCATTGAAACCGATGCATTTTTCTAACCCCTTCATCCAACTCCTCTGCTATCATATGCATGGTCTTCTTAGGTGCAACTGAACAGATAACACACTGATGCATAGTGTCTGTGCTGATCTTCAAGTGTGCACTGGTGGTCATGCACATCGACTTGCCAAAGTACATGTTCAGCTCCAGTTGGTCTTGCTTCTTGTCTTTGCCTTGGTGAGTGTGATGAATGGTTTGGATTGTATACATGCGCACAATGACATGCACACTACTGAATCCCTTGCATGCGATCACCAATACTACCCATCATGTCTACCTCATGTTAGCTACTGGGATGGATCTTTATCTTGTACGAGTGCAGTTTTAGTCATGAGTGCACGATGTGCCAACTATTGTTCCTGAGCATGTTGCAACTCATTTGTCTATCTGTGCAGCTTCATGTTCTTCCTTGAGTTGTTGCTTCAGCACATGCAACTCCTTCTTTGTTCCATTCTTTATCTTCGCATGATATTTATGTCACATCGTTACCTCATAGCCAGAGTCTCCAAATTTTCTTTCATCATCAATGGATCTTCTTGAGCTTGCAATCTTGTTCCACCTCCATGTTGTAAACGACCCTCCTCCTGCATTCATTGCATTTGGTGTGTTGTCTTTAGTTGTTGTTCATGATGTTGCTCCCTATGATGCTACTATTGTCATATCTTGATGTCCTTGTCTACAAACAACTTGATGTCTTTGTGGGTAGGGAATTCCATAGACACCTGATCGACTGCATCCCCAAGTGTGCTCTGAACAGTGCCTTTGTCTCTGCTCTCTTGGAAACCATTGTACCTGTACTTTTGAGAGGTAGATGAACAACTACGATACTTGGAGACATGGAAACACTCATGGAAAGCAATCTATGAGTCAAAAGCCAAGATGAACATGAGAACTGACTTGCAACATACATGGGTGAATGATCATGAAGGTTGTGCAATTTTGACAGGCAGCGCGGGAGACAGGATGCCAAGACTGTACAAGGTGTAGTCTAGGCTGCTGGGAGATTGAATGACTGCTAAAATTGCACAATGAATAGTCTGGGTTGCTGGGAGACTAAATGACTGCTAAAACTACGCAATCCATAGTTGAGTCTGGCTACTGACTACTAGGATTGCGCAATGCGCAATTCCAACTGGGAAGGACTACTAGCCCAGGGACAAATTTGTGCAATTTCTTGGTCCAAGCAGCCACTATCTTCCAGAAATGTGCAAAACAGTCCTGGAGGCCAGTGCTTGGTAGAAATGCATAAATATGGAGAGGAAGGTGAGCCTTCCTTCCCCAGATTTCCCAATGCAGTCTTGTTGAAGGAAAATTCCGGGCCAAGGTTGGCCTGACTCGCCGATGGAGAACTGAAATAATCTAAGACAGTAAATGCATGACAAACTAAGTGATAGTAGAAGTGATTAACAGTTCATGAAAAACATGAACAAAATATTTAGCAAATAGATCAACATGCATGTGGGTGAGGCAGTTCGTTGGTTGGGTTAATATCTGTGAAAAATAATTTCATGCATGCGACAACATTGAGATATCAACGAAAACTGAAACAAAGCTAGACAAGCTAGTATATATGTAAATGACACTAGGAACAAGCGAAAACACAAAAAGTGGAAAAAATGTAGCACAAGGCATGGGAAGCAGTCTTACCGCAAAATAGTTGAGTCGAATGTGCCCACTGCTCTTAGATGTGGTGTGGGATGTTAGAGCTATAAGGTTGATGTGAGGAATGAGCTTTGCAGTGTCCTATTGATGAATTTTGATAACATTGATGTTGTGATGTACATGCCATGAATCTAGGGGAGGCGACACTTGGTGGGAGGTTTTGGAATTGATCCTTTGCTTGTAACCTCCAATTGCTAAATACAACTTCCTAAAACAAGGGATGCCTTTGCATGCTGCCTTGGGAGAAACAACCCATGCATGCAAGTTTTTTTTGCTAAGTCTCGGAAGGAACTAGTTAACTCAGCTGCACATGCGAGAGACTGTTCGACTGCTGGAGAAAAAATGTGCACTTCTGGCTTAGAGCTAGGCTAGCTACCTAGGATATTTGTACAATTTCTGGGTAGAGCAGCTAACTGCTACCTAGATTTGTGAAAATTCTTGGTTGAGGAACCTTGCTTGGAAAATTTGCGAAAATCCTACTAGGAGTGTTGGCAGGCAAGATTGCATAATCCTGTATCCCAAAAGGTTACCAGAGAGGATTGCAAAATTTCTGAAGGGAATGCTGGTTTCCCTCTAGAAATGCACAATTTTCAAGGGGAATTTTCGTAGCCTACAGCTAGACCAAGTCCAGGTGAACAACCTATGAGGGGAATGGATCAAGTTGTGACCAACAGGCTATCTTTGTGCAAGAGAGACAATGAAGCTTGTGAAGTTGACGAAGCAAGGCAAGCTTCTGTGAAGGTTGGAAGTGAGGCTCCAAAACAAGGTGAAGGCAAAATTTTGGAGGGTGGTTGTAGTGCTATAACATGTAGCAAAGTAGAGTTATCTTCTTATTTGATTAAATTCTACGTCGCAGTTATTTCACAATAGATTGACCTACATGGTAATTTGTTCTATAGATATTGTAAAATAGAATAAAGTTTCCATTACTTATTTAATTTGAATCCATTTCACAGTTAACCCATAACAATTGTATCACAACAGAATATACCTACATGGTAATTAGTTCTATAGATTGTTTAACAAAGTAAGGTTGCATTACTTATCTAATTGAAATCTACCTCCTAGTTACTTCATAAGAACTGTCTCATAACAGAATATACCTGCATGGTAATTAGTTCTATAGAAATTCGTTAACATAGTATTGTTGCATTACTTATCTGATTCAAATCTACTTCACAGTTAATTCATAAGAGTTGTTTCATAACAGAATATACCTGCATGGTAATTAGTTCTATAGACATTGTTTAACAGAGTAGGGTTAAAAAGAAATGAAACTCTAAATTGAGGTGAGGATTCTGGAGGCGGCCGCAACTCTGCAACTATCTGACCTAGGGTTTCGCTTGTAGTCTGTGCACTGTTACACACTTTGGCAGGGGGCAGTGTCGTGTTCATGGATCTAGGATAGTGGGGGCTTTCCCTGGCCCAATGGATAAACAAAGCAGGGGCCAATGGGACCCCTTCTTACAAACAAATAATGATGGACAAAGGTAAGAGTCCTTTGGAAGGAGTGCAGA
The DNA here is from genome assembly GCA_000404065.3 of Pinus taeda. Taxonomy (NCBI): domain Eukaryota; kingdom Viridiplantae; phylum Streptophyta; class Pinopsida; order Pinales; family Pinaceae; genus Pinus; species Pinus taeda. The sequence continues at coordinate 182,091 of APFE030995370.1, read as the reverse complement.
TCACAGGCTCAAACAACACAGGGAAAAATGAGCCCTTCAAGAAGACAAAAATGGATGGCAATACGAAAGAAACTCAGTTTCTACTTGAGACAAAAGGCATAAAAGTTCTGGAAGGAAAGGACAACTCAAATCCCACTCAAGGAGTGGGAAAGAACAACAAAGAAGCAGAGGATGCAGAAACCTCCCCCTTGAAAGGCCCATACCCAGAACAACTGGCCACATAAAACATGCAACAAAAAGACTAGGGGAGATGTAAACCAAACACTATAGAAAGCCTGTGGGTTATCATCACTGACTTCGAACTACAAGCCTATAGTGATCAAATGGCTATTAATGCGGTGATATGAAAGTTCATGGGATTTTGACCCACAGAAAAAGCCTTATGCCAATCGATCAAGTAAACCTGGAAACTGAGAGGAGATGCCACACTCCACCTGGGGGCCACAGGTTTCTTTATGGTGGTATTTGCCAACCTTGAAGACAAAGACTGCATTTTTGATGGAGGCCCCTACTTCTATGCCTCGGTAGGACTCTACATGAGGCCTTGGAAACCAAATTTTGCACTAGAGCAGGAAACGTTCAAGCATGTTCTTGTGTGGATCCACTTGTTTTCCCTCCCTATCAACTATTGGAGACTAGTGGCTCTAGATAAAACCGGTAATAAATTGGGCACCTTCATTCAAGCATTGGAAGTGACCCTCCAAAAAAGGTACACATCTTATGCTAGAATCTATGTTGAAATTGACGCTTCAGGGGCTCTCCATGAGGGTCTATGGTTGGAATACATAGATGAAGTCTTCTTTCAAGCCATAGACTACGAGCAAATACCTTTCTGATGAAAAAAATGCCATGAACATGGCCACCTGATCTGGGAATGTCCCATGCACAAGCCTGTAGAGAAGGCCAAGGATGCCCCAAGTGAAAATCAAGATGTTTTTGTCCAACCCATAGGCAGACACCACAATAACAAAAGAAACGAACCGAAGACGGGAAACATCAAAAAAAGGTCCATAAACAGCTTTGAGATGCTTGGAGAAGAAACTGGAGCAGAGGAGGATACCCAAACACCGACAGCAGGGAAGAACATCCTAGAAAAGAATGATCAGAATAACCAAATGCCAACTTCAATCTCAACTAATGATTTTTTCCAGGAACTAGGATTAAGAGAAGACATAGAAGGGGACGAGGAAATGACACTAAGTAAAGTGGGCACAGAGGATCAGGATCTCAATGAAACTCTAGAATAAGAAGGAATGGACCTTAACACCATAGTTGAGCAGTGGAAACAAAAAGGGGTGGATCACATTCCAGAGGAAGAGATTGACAGAGTCAACTTCCATTTTCTATCAAGGTAGGATGCAGCCCTGAGTGGGTAGAAAAGGGGTCTAGGTAGAACAAAAGGACTGGGAATCACGGCACAAAACCTACACTAAACCTATTCTAATGCAAAACACAAAACGAAATGGGGTAGAAGAACAAACAATGAGGAACTACATGAGCTCAACCAAATGCTCATCAACTCGGGCAAGATGAAAGTCATGGAGGCTTTCCCTCTCTTGTCCTAATTATAGTTTAACTATGAAGATACTCTCACAGAATGCAAGAGGGCTCAACAACCAAACTAAACAACGATTATTGAAAAAGAAAGTCACTCAGGAAAATTTGGACATTGTTTTCCTACAAGAAACCAAATGCTCTAGGCTAAAGCTGGAAAGAATAGGCAGAAGACTAGGAAAGAGAATGGAGCATTTGGATGTAGAGGGTAATGGTCTAGAAGGGGGATTAGCCATCTTCTAGAACCACCACTCCCTACTCCACCTTAACTCCTAAGCCTCCAAATCATACATTTCCATTGAAATGCAAATCCCGGGAGAAGCTGACACCTACTTATTCACACATGTCTACAGCCCTCAAAGGCTGGAGGATAAACTATAGCTATTGGAAAACCTACCCAAGATGCAACAATGACACTCTCATGCTAAGGCCATCTATGGAGGAGATTTGAACATGATTACCTCTCTGGAGAAAAATAAGGGAGGACTTAGAACCCTAAACAAAGATGCAAAGGCTTTCATATCTTTCATAAGAACGGCTAACTTGGTGGACATCCAACCAAAAAATGGCATTTTCACTTAGAATAATAAGAAAGGAGGAGATAGGCTAATCGCGTCTAGGCTTGATCGATTTCTAATCTTAGATACCATTCCCCTTGAAGGAATCATAGTGGAATCTGAGATTATTCCATCTGGAGGATTGGATCATTGGTCCATCTCTTTATAGGCAACCATTCTGGGCACACCAAAAAATAGATCCTTTAATTTTGAAAAATTCTGTCTCAGTCATCTAACTTTCACCACCAACATCCAACTTTGGTAGAATGAGCATATGGACATTAGAGGAACCAAAATGTTTTGGCTGCAAGCTAGATTGAGGCACATTAGAGCTAAGTTCGAATTTAGAACCAAGAGGTTTTTGGCAACATCTTTGAGGACAAGAAAGCCCTGGAGGATCAGATGACTCCAATACATAACAACTAGATCAAGGGGGACATATCTCAAATCTCCAATAACATGTAGCGTGAAATCCTGTAAAAATGGAATGATAGATGCAATTAGGAAGAGACTCTATGGAGACAAAAATCCTATATTCAGTGGCTGAATGAAGGGGAGAAAAATGCCAAATTTTTCCATCATTCAGCCATGGATTATAGAGTCACTAATAAAATAATCAAGCTTAAGGATGAATAGGGAACCTCCTTTCAATCTCATCAGGAGATTGCCTCTATTCTCAGGAACCACTTCAGTCTTATTTCCACAGAACTAGACATCAACAGATAAGAGGCAATCAATACAGTCATTACCTCTATTTCAAAGCTCATCAAAGAGGAACGGAATAGATCTCGAGACCACCTGGTCACCCTCCTAAAGGTAGAAGAGGTAGTCAAAGATATGGTCAACGCCAAAGAACTATACATCAACAGATAAGAGGCAATCAATACAGTCATTACCTCTATTTCCAAGCTCATCACAGAGGAACAGAATAGATATCGAGACCACCTGGTCACCCTCCTGGAGGTAGAAGAGGTAGTCAAAGATATGGTCAACACCAAAGCCCCAGGACCAGATGGATTCAACATTGATTTCTTCAAAGCTTGTTGGGACATAGTGAAGCAGGACATTTGGGCAGTGGGCGAAGACTCTAGAAGATCCTCCTCTATTCTCAAATCCATAAAATCCACTTTTATATCCCTCATCACCAAAGAAGAGGCTGCCTATACACCTTCTAAATTTCAACCTATAGCCCTCTATAATGTGCTATACAAGATCATACCCAAAGTCATGGCCAAGAGGTTAAAGCCTATTCTCCCTTTGATCATCTTAGAAGAGCAGTTGGGATATGTGGAAGGGAGGAAAGTCACGAACAATGTTTTATTAGCATGGGAAATGATCCACACCCTTCCGTCTCAGAAAAAGGCTAGAATGATCATTCAACTGGATCTCTCAAACGCATATGATAAGGTTAGTTGGACTTATCTTGAGGCAATTTTGAAAGCTTTTGGGTTTGCCTGGATTAGTTGGATTTTAGCCATTGTAAAATCTCCCAGCTTCTCTATTTTAGTCAATGGAGCCCCTTCGTACCCTTTCTTCCCTTCCAGAGGCATTTTTCAAGGAGATCCCATCTCCCCCTTCCTTTTTGTTATCTTAATGGAAGGACTTAGTCACATCATCAAATCGGCTAAGGATAGGAATATCATCAAAGGTCTTCAGCCCCTGATTCATGCTCCTACAACTACCCATTAGTAATTCGTGGATGATACTATGCTGCATGGTGCCCCTACAGTTATGGAGGCCCAAGGTTTCAAAGCCATTTTGAACCTGTTCAGCCGAGCTTCTAATATGGATCTTAACTTGGATAAATCTTTTGTTTTTTTCTTCCATATGCACTTGGTGGTCCAAAAGCACCTCACTAATATCCATGGTTTCAAGAGGTGTAGCCTTCCTTCTAAATATCTTAGCATTACTCTCACTGGCAAGCCTTGGCAAAAACTCGATTGGGAATATTTTCTCTCCAAGCTAGAGGGCAGTGGGAATTATTGGACCAATAGAGTTTTAAATTTTGCAGGAAGACTTGTAATGACTAAAGCCATTCTACTATCCATTCCTCTCTATCCTCCCAGCTCCAAAAATGGTTTTACATAAAATTAGGAATATTCAAAGAGCCTTTCTTTGGTTGAGCAAAGCTGATAAGCATAAGTGGGAACTTGTAGCCTGGACTAAATTATGCAATCCCAAAGTTCTATGGGGCTTAGGGCTACAAGACCCGGACACTATTAACACAACTTATGGAGCCAAGATTTGGTGGTGATGGCTCAAGGAACCCCATACACCTTGGGCAAAATTATGGAAATCCAATTATGCCGAAACATGGAGATCGAAGGACCTAATCAGAATGACAGAAGCCCCTGAAGGTTCCCCTATTTGGAATCTAGCCTGAGCTAATAGACACCTCATTCAGAACCACTACTTCTGGGAAATTCAAAATGGAAACAAAGCTTTATTCTGGGAGGATGCATGGCAACAGCTACATAAACTAGAAAACCCCATCTATCATGCCCTTCAGATATGGTCTCAGGCAATAGGTAAGATACGAGCCCATCAATATTGGTTTAATATCAATGAGAACCAGAACCAGAGGAAATGGAACCTAGAGCCTCTCCCCCCCGAGAAAAACATGATAGTCCTCCTTAGCAACCTAAAATCTGATCTGAATAAGAGAATGATCTGGTCCACTTAGGAGGAGGTCCAACTTAGGTGGGGTAAACTTGACGGAGAGACTTTCAACCTCAAGGAAGCCAGAATTTATCTTGAGCTCCAGAACCTCGAAGAAAAAGTAGCTTGGTACCCAAATGTCTGGAACGGTGCTCTCTGGCCAAAGATACAATCTTTTCTTTGGTTTATCATGCATTGCAAAATCCTTACTTGGGAGAATTTAATAAAAAGAGGTTTTATTGGGACTTCCAGATGCCCCCTTTGTGAAAAGGATGAGGAAACGATGAACCATCTCTTTAATGACTGTAACTGGACCAATAATCTGTGGGAATGGATGAAAGGAATTTTCAAACAAATAGATAGACACAGACTCTATTCAAGACTCCATTGCAAATTAGCACACAAATTACTCCAACTATAATATGGTTAACACCCTTTGGAGGCTTTTCCCTAGTTTTATAGTCTAGAATACTTGGAAAGAGTGGAATAGAAGAATCTTTCAAAAAGAATTCAAGCATATTTCAACCATCAAAACAATAATTATGAACAGTTTAAAAGAAATTTCCCTTACCACCTGCAAAGTGGAACATGACAAGACGCTCACTCCCAATGATTCTCGCATCCTACTGTTGTTTGGCATGAATGGTCTAACAAGTCACAAGGCTCAATATAACCACCTTCAACCTACTCCTACTCCTTCGGCCTGGTTACCCCCCACCTTGAGATTCTGCAAATTAAATTTTGATGGGGCTTCTAGTGGAAACCCTGGCCTTGCAGGGCTTGGAGGCGTCCTCTGAAATGACAAAGGTGAAATCCTCCACATTTACTACAAAACGCTTGGGGAGGCTACCAACAATGAAGTGGAATTCGTAGCCCTAGAATATGGGTCGTGAATCCTCATCCAGCTAGGTAAAGGTTCTATTATAGTGGAAGGCAATTCCCTCCTAGCCATCACTACGATGAAGAGGTTGCAAAATGGAACTCGAATGGAGAAAGTCAGAAAGCACTGGAGATTGGCCATGGTAATAGTGCTCATCACAAAACATCTCTCCGCCCTCAGCAGCATTGTTCCACAAGCAGTCAGGTGGAAAGAAAATGACTTAGTGGATTTCCTTGCCAACCATGCGGTAGATCATCCGATGGAGATGAATGACACCTATTGGCAAGACGTCACAGAAAATAAGCTTCGGGATTAGTGTACTCTCATCTCGAGGCAAGATCTTATCAGAACATCAAAAGTGGAAGAAGGGCTATGGGTTATGGTTCATTAGTTACTTACGAGAATTAAGAACTCACTTCACACCAAACGAAGGTACAACGGGTGATAGGCCTATGGAGTACCTAGGGCAGGGTGGGAAATCATCCACAAGGAAATAGTTCATCGAACGGGGAGGAAAATCAACAAAAAATTATGATCAGTGTTGTCAGCGAGATGCAGGGGAGGACACATGGCTCTCAACCAATAGCCTCAAGCATGCTAGAGTTAAGGCTCTAAATCGACACCATGATCAGGAGATGGGAAACCGTAATGGTAGTTATTATGGTAGCACAACATATCTCTAACAGTGCAGTGGGAGATCTCGAGCCAAACCTCACCACCCTCAGCTATATCTAAGGCATCAAACCAGGTGATCTGAACATTGCTTTCTCTTGGCTCTTTTCTTAACAATAGTAGTGTTGTTAGGATTGTCATTGTATCCTCAACCTGCAATTACATTATGGCGTGTGAGGGTAGTCAGAATGTCTCTGCTAACGAGGACCTGCAAAAGGCCCGGGAGGCTTATGAAACCCAGACCACTCAGAAAGAAAAATGAAAAATTGAAGAGCTCAAAGCTGCGGTTACAAAGGAGGAAGAACGTTTGGATGCTCAGGACCTGGAGAAGGAAATGGACTAGCTTTCTGATCCAGGTACAACTACTACAAGAGCAACACAGTTCGTTTAAAGACAAGGAGAAATGTGGAGAATGAAGACCATGCTGGCCAAGGAACTCAGCATGCAGGCTGAAGATATCAAGAGAGCTCACCAAGCCATCTCCATCATTTCTATAGAGAATTTGGCTAAGATAGATGCCATGAAGTTCAATTTTAGTGCCCTAACTCAGGAAGTCAAAATCCTTTCACAAAAGCTAAGTGTCCTCATCAATCTCCTCAGGCATTCAATCCATTAGGGATCCAATGCTATGGTGGAAGTCCCAGTATAGGTAATGGACACCAACCAGGTGAAGCGCCCGACTCCACAAAGGATTCAACAACACGAGTTTGTGACTGCAATTGCTGGTCCAAGTGCACCCAGTAAAGACTATGTGATTTTGAAGCTGTAATAGCTTCTCAGTTTCTTCTTTCTCTCTTGTTTTTGTATCTCTTTTTCATAGTTGTGGAGGTCCACCAGGCCCTCTTTCCTTTTGGAATTACTGACAAGTAGCCCAGGGTGGTGGTTTTTTCTGGTTTAGACCTCTTGTCAAGTAGCCCTGCATGGTTAGCCTCGGGTTTAGTAGATGTAGGTTTAGCTACTTTCAGTCATTTTGAGCATGTGTTGATGATTTCACTTTGTCTGTGCATATAGACCTTTTGTATCCTATGTATTTTTATGAATTAATATATAACTATTGATTTATAGAAAAAAAAAAAATACAGAGTAGGGTTGCATTACTTATCTGATGATGAAGAATGGTTTCTTACAGAAAGAACCTCTCCACCTGACCAACGAGAAATTAGCAATTACGTTCAATGTTCTCCCCCCGGGCTCCTCAATTTCTTCCAACAGATTCTTAAGGCAACAGTTTAATGGTTTTGGCGTGAGGATGTTTCTTACAGACGGAACCTCTCCACCTGACCAACGAGAAATTAGCAATTACGTTCAATGTTCTCCCCCCAGGCTCCTCAATTTCTTCCAACAGATTCTTAAGGCAACAGTTTAATGGCTTTGGCGTGAGGACCCAAATCCAGCTGATGGCTCATTTCCTTCTCTAGGAAAGCTAAGCTCTAGAGTTTGCCTAGTGAACTCTTCTTCAGCTCCAGGAAATTCCCCATACTCTTTTTTTCCAACTCCTTTTCCCTCTTCTCCTTTCCCTTTTGTCCTTTCCCTTTTGTTTAGGACGAGAGAACAGTTAAGGGAGTAACTGCCTTAACTTATAATTGTTTTGTCAAATTAAGAGTTACTAAGTTTTATCTGTAAGTCCTCCACTCTTTCATCCATTAGCATAATTTTTCCATAAACAACTTACCTACTAATTTGTATTAATCATAACATATTAACTGATTGTCACTACTTCACTAATTAGTAAATTGTAAAAACAAAATGTTAAAAGTAATTCTTCACTCTAAGAATGTAACATACCCCGGTAACCTCACATGAGTTTTTTTATAGAAATTACCCACAAGTAATTATCTAAATCACAACTCCACATTCCTCATGAACCATTAGATATAATGTTCATTAGTACATAAAATATTACAATAGAGGTCAATAAGATACATGACCATTAATAACCACTATTGTAGTGTAATAACATTAACTATCTCATGAACCTTGCATCCATTTCATAATTTCCTTAACCATATTAATTAATCACTTACTTGAACATTATGATTATCAATTCAAATAAAGAATCATCATCATCAAGGATTCAACATCATCAACTAACACAATATCATCAACTAACACAATAAGAAATCACAACATTGAACACGGATATACCCTGGAAACCCCGTAGGGTGTAAACCAACAAACATTTAATCTTATCATTAAACACTCATGAGAGTTTTCACCCCTCACTCAATGACTTATAAGGGATAATCTGCATGGACCATTAATTCTTTACCTGCCACAATGTTAAACACCACTTTTCTTTGGCACCAACTCGCCATCATTTCCTGTCATTGCTGTCATCAACAAGCTTTGGCAACAAGATTAGATACAATATTAATTAATCAATAATCAACCTCTAAAAGTGATCTTTTAACATCTACTCATATGCATGAGCATGCATGACATACTAATTAACTAGTACATATATTCAAGTAAATATTTGTTTTACCTCCACAATGTTTATTCATACTAATGCATAATTCTCTTTAAGAGATCTAACCCATTAGTTCTACTAAAATGTATAACGCAATCGTTATATCTTCATACATGTAATAAACTTTCGTTTCTATTCATACATGTAATAAACTGTTGTTTCTATGTTTATGCCCCTGTGTTCTTTTCACATAGTTATTTTTCGAGAACTAAACATAGTTTCTCTAACATACAAAGAACATAACTCTATATCAAAATTATTATTCTTTCTGCATACAATAGCTTATCATAATAGCCATTCTTTAATGTATGCAACACATATTCCCTTCACTAGAATACTACCATCATTTCATGTAACAAATCACATACTTCTTTCTTAAAGGAAGTCATTATAACCTCATTTCTCTATCTTCCTATATGTAAGTTTTTCATGCTTCCCTTTCAAGAAAATTATTATAGATACCCATCTTCATACATGCAGTATGCACACTTTTTCTAAAAAAAAACTATCTTAATGACTATTATTTGTGTATATATAAAACATATATACCTCAAGAAGTTTATATGCCTCACCATCTTTTCTCAAGAAGATATTTTGGCTATTTAGCAAGAACCTTGTGTAATTTGTTTCCAAGAATAATGGTTTCCAAGAATAATGATGCTACTTAACTTTTAATACTCTCAAACAATCACACAACTAGATAGTTTTTACTGTGCTATATACGTAAACTTAAACAACAAATATTCCCGAGAGGTTAGATTCCTGCAATAGTTTAATACATGAAAACTTGCATTTCCTAGCAATCATAACTTAACTATTCTTTGTGCATCTAAATAAAGAATTTACTTTAAGGAACATGGACATTATTAACTATATGTTTCTATGCACATAAACAAAGAGTATTTCAAGAAATTAACTTATCTTTCCCAGTTCAAGAACCATTCGGCTTTCCCTGATTCGAAGAAGGGTACGCGTTGCCCTGACCTCATTTCTCTATCTTCCTATATGTAAGTTTTTCATGCTTCCCTTTCAAGAAAATTATTATAGATACCCATCTTCATACATGCAGTATGCACACTTTTTCTAAAAAAAAACTATCTTAATGACTATTATTTGTGTATATATAAAACATATATACCTCAAGAAGTTTATATGCCTCACCATCTTTTCTCAAGAAGATATTTTGGCTATTTAGCAAGAACCTTGTGTAATTTGTTTCCAAGAATAATGGTTTCCAAGAATAATGATGCTACTTAACTTTTAATACTCTCAAACAATCACACAACTAGATAGTTTTTACTGTGCTATATACGTAAACTTAAACAACAATTATTCCCGAGAGGTTAGATTCCTGCAATAGTTTAATACATGAAAACTTGCATTTCCTAGCAATCATAACTTAACTATTCTTTGTGCATCTAAATAAAGAATTTACTTTAAGGAACATGGACATTATTAACTATATGTTTCTATGCACATAAACAAAGAGTATTTCAAGAAATTAACTTATCTTTCCCAGTTCAAGAACCATTCGGCTTTCCCTGATTCGAAGAAGGGTACGCGTTGCCCTGTTGACAGAGTGGTTTAGCATCAGGATTTGTTCTAGACAACGGCAAAGACGAGTGATCAAATTTGAAGGGCAGGTCTTAATTTCATTTAGAAGGGCACACATCTAGGTCGCACTTCTATAATGAAAAGCATAAAAAAAAAGCAATTCAATTGACAATAGTAAATTATTTTCAAATTTCTTTTTATTTTTTCACAAACAAAAAGATACTGCTATGTCAAAGGCTGCATTAGTAAATGAATTACTCTTACACGTGTGATTGAGAAATGTAACCACATAAGATCATATTGCATAGGCCTTGAACTCAGCCACAATTGAACCAACTATAGGGACCAAAATCAGAGTTGGGAAACTGCATATGAGTACAAAAAATAAACATATATACATAATTATATCTTAATGAAATTGAAATAAAAATAAAAATACGAAGAAACAAAAATACTTATATTAAAAATATATGGAAGGTCTCATTTATAAAATTAAAAATAAATTCTAGCTTATATAGGAAGTATCAGTGTAATTCTAGCGTATAAACTTCAAATTTGACCAAATCACTATTCTATTGTCTATTAAAACTCTTTTGGAAAGCTGAGACTTCCAATATTTGCACATCTGAAATTATTGGAACTACAGTCCCTGTACTTGGCCGCAAAATTGATCTAAGATAGCTTTTTCTTTTAGTTATAAAACTTTGACAGTGGTGGTCCTCTAGCTTAACATATCTTGTGCAATATCATGCAATGATTACATTCAAACATTCAATATGTGTTAGAAAAACTGCACATACAAACTTGAAAAATATGGTTATGCTTTCATTTACAAAAGGCAAATGGTATAAAACTAAAAAAATTCACTTACCAAAATGGTTCATTCAAGTGCTCGATAGAGTAAGACAATGATGGTGATAAACACTGAAACTTACTAGTTCTTTAAATCTATTTTCATAGTGGAAGAGGTTTTCGCGTTTTCATCTCTTTCCATTCATCATAAATAGCATTCCAATCTGCCTCATTTAGAGCATGAGGTGCACTGAGAGAGATAAACATTAACATATCCAATGTTTTTAAAGAAAGCCTTGACCTATCCTCATTTTTTATCTGATTTAATTTTGAAAAACCTCTTTCACAAACTGATGTACTAGTCGGAATAACAAACCTCTTTCACAAACTGATGTACTAGTCGGAATAACAAGAATTGCTTGCCATAGTTGCATTAAGCATGGAAATCCTTCAAACCATTCAATTTCACCTCCACATAGATCCCATGCTCCAAACATATGCTTTTTTGGGTAAGATTTATACATGCTCCAAATGAAATGGTATCAAAGAGTAATTGTGAAATAATAATTAATAAGAACTTGGATCATATGCATAATTAGAAAAAACAACTCAAAAAGAAACTGTTGTTTTTTAAATGGGAGCAGCTTAGAAACTGCCATATGTAATGGTATGAAAAGGTAATTTTGGCATAATAAATAATAAAAACTTGCATCATATGCACAATTAGAAAAAACAACTCAGAAAGAAACTGTTATTTTTGAAATGGAAGTTTCTCAAAATTTAAGTTTTAACATGAAAGAAATCCTCAAATTCAACATTCTTAAAATTTTAATTCTAAAAAAAATGAAATTTAAAAAAATGTTGAAAATTTAACGGCCATTCTTAAAAATTTTTAAAATATTATTCCAATTTTTTTTTTTAAATAACAAAAATCAGATTTTAATTTTTTTTTGAGGTGTAAAAATCTCTCCTTACTTCTCTGACGTGCCAGAGGCCTTTGAAGGGCTCTAATGTGTTCAATTTTTAACAATGGCAAAGACTCGGCTCCAACTGAAATTTCCTTTGTTTTTGTAGTCCTTTTAACTGCGGAATAACAACATCCAGAACTTCCCAGTGCTAAAGCACATACACGCAGTAGACGCTGGTTCTCCTTACCAATCTTGTATCAATGACCCTTGTGCTATCATTTCCAGGCGAGAGAACATGCCTTTTCAGACAATCAATGCAACTGTCCGAAGACTTTACTCCTTTAGCCCCGAATTGAATTGAGAGTATAAACCCTGGAAATGTAGATGGGAGACGTGATTATGCCCTGAAAGCATTCCGTCCCCCCCTCCCCCAAGGAGACTTAAGTGGTTATCCAAAGATATATGCCTTCCTCCTCTTCTAGCGAAAGGATTTTCCTAACCAGGGAGTTGCAAGAAGTGTGAGCGGCCGGTTAAAGATGCCATGAACCTAGACGTGATTTCCACTGATTTAGTTTCATGAGAATCAAGAATCAGTTTAATAACCGACTCGCAACTTTTGATTTTTCATTTGGTTATTTGGTTATTTACGAGAGGAATATTACAAGGAATGTCCTATGTAATTTTTTTAATATTTAAAAAAATATATTCGTTTAATTAAAAACCATTTTTTAATTAGTAGAGGGGTTATATTTAATGTAAAAACATTTGGAAACTATCTAAACTCTCAAAATAAAATTTTGAATATAATAATTAAAAATTAAAAAAAAATCTTATAAAATATTACATTTAATCGGGGGCTAAATTGAAAATACTTAAAAAAATTTATATTTCTTCCACTCTAATATAAAACATATTTGTCTCACTCTTCATTTACAATTTGGTTAATTTCGGTATAATTTTTATTTTAAAAAATTAAGGGGTATCGCAAATTAAAGGCTCTATATTTTAAAAATAAAGAATAGGGAGGCTCATTGTGAAGAAATTCTTATTAAAATTCTTAATTTTCTTTAAAAAAAAAAAAGCAAACTCTTTCAATCAGAATTCCACCTTCGTATGAAATTTTTTAAACTTTGAAACTTAATAAAACGAAATACCATAAATAAATATAATCTTTTGTAAATTACATAACATCATTGTAAATAAAAGCGATAAAATGTTTTAAGATGCAATTTTTTTAATATTTTAAAATAAAGTTAGATTGAAAATCACTTTTTAATTTAGTAAAATTTCTAACTAAAAACATGGAAATATCTAAATTTGAAATAAGTTTTTAAATATAAATAATTAGGAATTTGTATATATAGATAATTTTTTTTTTTCTTTTCTTCACTTCTAGTTTAATGATAGGTGGGTTATCAAGACCTTTTGGCTTATTTATTTGCCTGAAATTAACCCTGTAACCTCTGTATTGGCAAGACATTGATTGACAAGCTTGAGTTAACTCTTAGGGCTTTTAATATATAGATATACTGTAAAAAATATTTTATTTAATTTAACAATATTAATAATGTATTTTATTCTCTAAAACTATAGACATTTTTTCTCTTTTCCCTTTAATCTAAAATTGGCAGATGAGGTTAGGCTACTTTATGTAGAAATTGTGATAAAATAAAATAATTGAAGATAAAACAATATATTTTTAACAAATTCTTTAGTTATAAATTAAATAACTTTTATATCTTTTCTACAGTTGCAGTCAAATGTTGGTGGTGGCACGTCTGTGCCTCCTTAGATATGACTAACAAAAAGGGTCCTCATACACAAAATTGGTGGTGTCTGGCCTTGGTTGCTGACCCTTAAAATGGATATTATTAATTATTAATTTATTATTATTAATAACACATAAATTTATTTGTTAAAATATTTTTATTATAAACAATACATGGTTTTTTTTATATGGTTAATCATTAATTTGACAATAAATAGTCGTAAATATATATTTGGCATAATTATGAAAGAAATAAAATAAATAATTTTAGAAATATATAGGGGTGAAGTTTCAGGTTCCTTTGGTGTTAAATTTTTGGGCATTGAATCTATTTTTATCATTTGGTCAAAAAAATGATTTAAATACTCTTAAAATTGGATTTATTGGAAAAAAATTGTGATATTTTGGGTTCTAAATCTATTTCCATCATTTTATTCATAAAAAAATGATTCAAACATTATTAGGATTAAATTTTTTGAAATTTTTCTTGCTAGCTTTTTACAAAAAAATCATAATCAACCAGAAATTGTGAACTTATAAAAAAATTACCATTTTAAATTTATCTTTAATCAAATATACCTATTAATATAAATTGTCTTGGCTAAACATAAAAATAAAACCATATTCCATAACTCAAAATACAAAAGATATCATTAATTTTTCATTTATACATCCAATAAAATCAATATTATCTCTAGCTACCTTTATTAAACCTACTGCACCACATGGTATAATGCATTCAGGGATTAGTTTGTTTTTTACCAAAACATTATGGCACTTATCCATAGTTTAACATTAGGAATTCATTTTTTGTTATTATTTAAATTTATTTATTTATAATGTGATTGGTTGAGGTCTTCTTATTCTGGGTTGTAACTTCAATTTCTATTAGTTACTAATTTTTTGTTTTAAGTCTTATTACCATTTTGTTTAACTTTATGATTTTTTTCATTTTCTTTTTTCTCTTATTTATATTTCCATGAATTATATTTTTTTGACAATATTTTCAATTTAAATTGTTTTTTTATTAGTTACTTAATTTTATTTATTTATTTTTTATTTTTTTTTAATTTAACTCTCCTATATTGATTTTTTATTTTTATTTTTATTTTTTCTATTATTTCCATTTACCCGGAATTATAGTTTTTTCTCCATATTTTATGTTCAAAATTTAGAGAGGAAAAAATATTTTAAATTTTTTTTTGCAATATGTTTTTTTTGTTTTTTTTGTCTTTTCTTTGGCCTTTTTCCCCCTCTATTTTTCAATATCAATTCCTTTATAATAGTTTTTTTTTTATTTTTAATTTGATTTTATTTTTTTTCCCTTCACCTTTCTATAATTTTTGAAGCAACAACTATACAATAAAGACTTATCGTCATTATTGTGTACATTCAAATATTGTAGATTTAGAAAATGACAAGTTGTTTAGTTGAAGTCGGCAATCTTTGTAATGTTTATTTATTTATTTTCATTATTGTTAGATTGTAGAGGTCTCTCCCTGAACTCTAACAATGGCTAAATCATCTCACACTAATGACCATCCCCCCATATCCCATACAATGACAAAGGCACTTGTATCCAACCACTGTCCAAATGCCATTTTTGTAAAAATATTGTATAAATTTAGTTGTTATTACTCATAAAAGTTGTTATTTGAATAATGGATGCAGAGTAAATTTGTTTTAAAAAGAGTTTTGGATGAAGTAAATGAAGTATCTAAGGGGAGAACGCCTCTTAATGCTTGTCATTTCTTTTTAGTCAATAGTAATTATTCATTTTATATGGTGATAAGCTTCATTTTCAATTTTATATCAAACATGGAATAATTTAATCAAAGCATGTATTTAGAAACTTTGAAAGCTTAATATTTGACTGTCAAAGTTGTTTTTTAGCTAAATGTATTTTTTATTTTTATTTTTAAAAGATAACAAGTTTTTATGTAAATTATTGTTTTCAAACACATTTTTTTATAAAAGAGCAACCACAATGTAGATAGGATTTATTTTGTCTTTTAAACTAGATGTCAACAAATTGATAGATTATTGGTTTGCTACATTTTCTCAAAATAGTGAAATTTATTATTTCTTAGAAAGTGTTTTATTTATTTACTTTTATAAATAAAGTGTTAGTTTTGTCTTTCAAATTTTAAAATCTAAAGTTATTTTAAAATATTTTTTTCAAAATGCTAAGAGCTAAGAGAAGAATTTTGTATTAGTGGGAGGAGATTTTGTATATTTTTAAGGTTTAATTGATACCAAAAAGGTTTTAAACATGTTATTTTTGTCATGAACATTGATTAGATTTTACAATAATAAATTGAAAAAGATACAAATTTCAATATTGGTATTTACATTGATTATTTTTATTTTGTAGTAATAAAGTCTTAAGAGTAATATAAACCCAAAAACAATTAAATATTTTTTTAATTATTGTTTAGAGTTTTTGCATAAATTATTTAATTTCTAGATATGGTCTTTTACCATGTTAATATTGAAACAACACAAACTTCAAATTGATATTACATTTTTTTATATTAGATTTTTACCATAATCATACTGAAACATCACAATCTTGAAATTGGTATTATCTTAATTATTTATTTTTTATTGAGAGTCTTACATATTTGAAAATGCATGTCTGTGCAATGTCCAACACATAAGTAGATTAGTTTTTGTGCATGATTGTTGATTAGCTTTCTACCATAATTTTTTACATATTTGAAAATGTATGATTGTGCACGACCTCCCACATAAATGGATTACTTTGTTTGCATGACTCTTGATTAGCGTTTTACCATAATAATAATAAACCATAGTATTTTAATTTTTTAAACAAAATTTTAAAGAGAAAGATTAGAATAATGAAAGATTAATATACAACATATATTTTATAAATGTGTTTTTCATTAGTATCATTGTTTAACTTATTTTTTATTTGTTACATCTCAAACCAATGAGGTTTATAATTCCCAAGAATATATTTTCAAATTTTTTTACAAAATGTTTGGATTTCAAATATTACAATGGAAAGTGTTTTTCAAATATCTGTTACAAAATATGTAAGTGAAAACGGGCATTATGTCTTTTAAATCCAATAGCTTACACATTTTTTTACCAAAGAAAAATGGTAATTTTATTAAATATTGAAAGTACATGTTGTATGTGCTCTAGAGTCTTCAATTATACCAATTGAAGTTAGTGCAGGGAAAAAAATCAGTGACATAAAGCAACAACGTAGAAAAATGAAGAAAACCACCTTCCTTTTTTTCTTATTTCCGAGCATCCCCCAACCTCTTAAAATAAGAGGGGCATTTACCACTGCTACTCAAGCCTCTTGAAATAAGAGTGGCATTTACAATTGCTAGCCCATCTTCTTCTACCATTGGATTTTCATTGTTTGGGGCTCTCAAATACATATGTTCATTTGTACCATCTAATTAGAAATATTTTTTTGAAGAGTAAAAAGACATTTGAAAATGAACCACACAAGTTGGTTCGAAACACGTCTAGGGGATTTTATTTTATGTGATCTCTACCCAAAATACTGTTAGAATTAATATAGATCACAAAAGTCTAGATTCTACAATAAAAAGATATTTTTCTCTGATAATTCATTAGAAATAGGATATACCATATTTATTTTTAGAATCACTACATATAAAAATTTTGTATTTCTAAGGTCAAAATATAATGGGTTTAAATCATATACAAATTAGGGTTAGAATTAATTGTAACAATACATGTCTATATAAATTATTTAATTAAATTTCAGTAAATATAAATTATAGAAATATAAAAGCATTATTTAATTATTTCTTAAGCATAAATTATTATTGCTAAATTACAATATTATAGAAACATAAATATCTCCAATATTTTTATCTTTACAAAATATAATTTTACTTATTTATTATTTTTTAATTCAATTTAACCATACTTAATTAAAGAAAACTAACTACTATATAACACTGGTTAAAATTCTAATTTTCCCCTTAATTTAGGTATATAACATTGTATAAACGTTTATCAATAGACGTTTATAAAGAATATTTTGTAAATAACAGTGTATAAAAATTTTGCAATAGACGTTTATAAAGAATCTTTTTCCTTACGTTGCCTTGCTAACATTATCGTTCTGGAAACATTTGCAACTCTCGCGTCATTGCTTGCTCGGATGTTTCTTCTTAATGTCATTAATTGCTTTAATTCTATGACTATTCTGGATTGAATATTCCAGGGAGTCGCTGAAGAAAAACTCTGATTTTATTGAGTAGATACTGGCAGGCTACTTCTCATATCTATAACTATTATGGATTTTATATTATGAGTTTGTCCCCGAAAACCTATGATTTTACACAGGCAGACTGCTTTTCATATTTGAAAGGAAATGGCTAGAACTGGCCTCCTACGAATGTCTGTCCAAATTGCCAATTTGGAGGAGCCACGTTATTGGAAACGACCGTCTTTCCGTCGCTAGTTGTGACTTGGAAAGACAGGCTCTGGCCAACCAAGTTAGCGTTGCTCTGCCAATGCTGTCCCCAGTTCCGTGTCATTGTTTGCCAGCCAGTGTTTGAACCTTTAATAGAAGCAGCATTCACGTCTCCCGCGCCTCCAACGTTGCTGACGAGCACCAGATTGAAGTTGGGATTACCACTGATAGTGAATCGAATTCCTCCTGTTCTCGCGCAGCGTACTCTGCATGCGACATGACAACACGATACATTCAATTACTATTTCAAATGAACCCTTGAGCTTATTTCAATTGAACCCTTGAGGTTATCTTGGTTGCTGATTCGAATATTTGGCAGATGGATAGGGCCGTGGTCAAATAATTGAGGAAGCCTATGTCTGTCTGATGGTTGAATATTTGGCAGATGGATATGACTAGTCAAATAATTGACGAAACCTATGTATGATGGTCAATATTTGGCAAATCAGCCATGCGATAAAAATGTCTAAAATGAATGTATGAAAAATTTCATACTTCTGTTGTGAAATTGTATATTGGGATCAAAATGATTGATATTTCAAGTAAATACTTCATCTGTCATCAAATTTATTAAAAAATGACATTTTTTCATTTAGGAATATTGTTTATGTAATTAGAATAATTAACATTTTAAAGTAAAGAAATAAAACAATATTCAATAAAAAATAATGTGAAGGAGCAATACTTGGTGCGTTTATATTGGGAGATATTTATTAAAGAAACAATAACATAGTATATTGAGTGATATATTGGGGATATATAGGGGTAAAGGGTTTTATATTGGAAGGTATAAAAAATGGAGTTCAAAGTTAATGAAAAAATATAAAAAGATATAAAAAATGTTAATGAAAAGTAGATACATATAATATCTAGTGAAAGTAAGGGTTTTTTAAATTAAGAAAATATATGGGGTTAGTATTGGTAGGGGGTTAAATAATATGATTTATAAGTATATTTTCTAATATATAGTCAAATTAAAAATATTGTTTAATAAGCCACAAAAACACTTGATAAAACAAAAGTTCATTGATTAAAGCCAGTGATCTAATTAGAAAGATGGACATTTCTAATAAATACTCCACCAATCATCAAATTTTAAATCAAAATGAAAAATAAAACAAGTCACCTTCTATACTGTACAGGAACAATGCCACTTTGATATACTGCAATCTGTTGAAAAGCAGACTGAGTGAGATCGAAGTGCTGAAGTGGTGGATTGCACCAACCGGGGCCATTGGCGTTGGGCAGATTTGTATTTGCAGGGCAAAGGTTGGTTGCGGTAACAGTGACAGTGCCCGGCCGACACCACTGAGGACTGTTAACGCATTGTAGTTCATAGCAGGCGCCGCATGTGAGCCCGTTATTGAAAAGAGCTGAACTCAGAGCTGCTGTATTTGTTCCATAGAATTGGGTGAATTGGCCCTGCAGTTCGCCGTATCCGCAAGCACCACCTATTGCGTTTTTACAGACGGAGTAATCATGGGCTCAGCCAGCATTAGTTTTCACTAAATAACTTAAAAAAAAACCATCTTATTTATGGAATATTCTAAAGATCGTTATAAGGGAATCTTAAGGTGCTAAATTATACTAATGATTTTAAATTCATAAAAAAAACCATTTTATTTATAGTAAATTCTAGGGTTTTTTAAGGTGTTAAATTAGAATAAAATTTATTTTTGTAAATCACTGTAAACCATTAAAATTTACAAGTATAATGAAAATTCTAAAAGTAAGACAAAAATCAATTAAACAATATTGTGAAACTCTAAAACATAAAACCGTTAAACAATACATATATAATACTTGTTGTTCCAGTAGTGTAAAATGTTGCATGTGCATTCTGCCAAGCACCCTGTCCATCAACTCTACTAGCAATCCACAAGAATCCCAACAGTCCACAAAACAAGATATTTTGCACAGCCGCCATGTGACTGCGCATACACAAAAATAATTAACTTTGCATATAAATTCTCAAAAGGATTTCAGCGAATTGAGAAAAAAAACAAATTATATTTAATAACAACTTCCAAGCACGTAGTTATTCAATATCAGGTCATTAAAACTTCTGTGTTTCTAATCTCTTAAAGGCTCTGCAACTTCAATTTTAATAAACAACCGAAACAAAAAGAAATACGAATCACATCAACTGGCAATTACGCGACCGCAATCATAAATCTCGCTTCTGTTTTCAGCTCTTTTTTTCTAATCTGTTAAAAAGGTCCTCCAAATCGATTATTACACACAAGAGGGAAGAAAATTTTTGATATTTGTGGATGCGTTATGGATGGCGATAATAATATATGATTAGGTAAAGTATTGTATATATTCTAAAATATGTACTTCTGACCTCAGATTATTTTAGACTGTTGCTTATTGAAACATGCGTTTTCTGATTTTAGGCTTTAATCTATCTTAAATATTTTGGAAAAAGGTTTATCTTGCTGTGAAAATTGTTTTTTTTTAATGTTAACGTAAGCTTTATTATTAAAAAGAAACATGCTTTTTTTGATTTTAGGCTTTAATCTATCTTAAATATTTTGGAAAAAAGTTTATCTGGCTGTGAAAATTGTTTTTTTATGTTAATGTAAGCTTTATTCTATTTTAATAATATGGTAAATTATTATGTTCTTTGATTCTATTTTAATAATATGGTAAATTATTATGTTCTTTGATTGAACTTTATTGGTTGCGATGAAGCGTGTTAATGTTTTTAATTTTAGTTTAAAACTGTAGTTAGACTATATATATTAATCAATTATATTT
>APFE030995370.1:136470-160051 GCA_000404065.3 Pinus taeda | reverse complement strand
GAGAATCTAAAAATGAGTGACACATCTCAAGTTGAATAGAAATATGAACATTATTAATAATGTTAGTCATTATGTGATGTCCTTTATATGTGTAAATATTTATTTACCGCATATTTTTACACACTAGAAACTCATTAAGTTTATATATAATTAGTTAATTTTGATTTAGATATCTGAAATGTGAAATGCAAGAATAAAGGAAGTAATTACTTAATTTAA
This sequence comes from Pinus taeda, assembly GCA_000404065.3. Taxonomy (NCBI): domain Eukaryota; kingdom Viridiplantae; phylum Streptophyta; class Pinopsida; order Pinales; family Pinaceae; genus Pinus; species Pinus taeda. The sequence continues at coordinate 159,832 of APFE030995370.1, read as the reverse complement.
ATAAAAGATGAATTGTTTGAAGTATGAGAGTTTTATTCTGAAAAAACAGTTGGGCTGGCTAGTTACCCAACCCTAACCACTTCCATGTGAAATTTATTCCAAAATCAAGAGGATGGGGAGACATCTGAGATGAGATCAATGAGGAATAAAGGGAAATATTGAGGAAAATACATTAGTGTGCTGGAAGGATAGACATTGTGGATTGGCGAAGTATGGTGAAGACCATAATCATTACTCTCCAAGGCAGAAGTTCTTGAAGACAAACCCTGTGAAGGATGGCTTGGGGCAAGACAAAAAACGGAGTCGCACTAGTCTTATGGTTGGGAGGCAAAATAGTAGTTAAAAATTATTCCAGTTCAGTAAGTGCGTATAATCTGGAACTTGAATATTGGTATATATATGTATGACGACAATAGTTAAACTAAGTAAAAACCTTAGCTATGAATAAGTTAATTCCTAAAAAAAAAGAAAAAGAAAGGTACAAAATAACTGTAAGTGTTGAATCCTAGAAAACTCAGGAAAGTGAAGCAACAAACATAAAATTCTACCAAAAAAGTTACAATAGTATATCCATCATCAAGATGTAGCTAGATAAACTATAGCTATATTATGAAGAGATAGTTATAAAAGAAACTTGAATATTAGTATATATGTGTATGACAACAATAGTTAAGCTAAGTAAAACCCTTAGCTATCAATAAGTTAATTCCTAAACAAAAGAAGAAAAAAAAGGGTACAAAATAATTCTAAGTGTTGAATCCTAGAAAACTTGGGAAAGTGAAGCAACAAACATAAAATTCTACCAAAAAAATTACAATAGTATTTCCATCATCAAGATGTAGCTAGATAAACTATATAGCTCGATTATGAAGAGATAGTTCTAAAAGAAAAGCAACTCAGAAAAGTAAAGCAACCAACATAAAATTCTACCAAAAAAAAGTTACAGTAGTATTTCCATCATCAAGATGTAGCTAGATAAACTATACACTTATATTATGAAGAGATAGTTATAAAAAAAATAAATTTGAATAACAGTTCTTGGAAAATAGGAAAAACACCTAAATTCGAAAAGGAGTCAAACCCTTTCAACATTACTGGTTAGGGAATCAGGCTAAGGAATTATAAAATGGTTAGGGAATCAGGCTAAAGAATTATAAATTTAACATGAAATGGGCAAGAACGAAAACACCAATTTACCTAACAGTAAACAACTAGCTAAGAAGAAGATGATGATGATCTATTTGATTCCATAACCAGTGAAAACTAATTTAAAGAAAATTAATAAGTATACTAGCCCAACATAAATAATATACCGTGGTTGGAACAACTAAACAAGTTCAGAAGGTTTCCATATATAGGGCTCATATTCTTCAACCAACAAACGAGAAATAGTAATTCAATACCGATGTTGCATGATTCAAAGAGATAGAATGACCCCAAAAATACATCATTATATTTCAGGAAAATGACTAAATTTGCCAGGGTTTGAAGTTCCCCTTAAACGGGGAGATAGAATCAATTAAACCTTTCAATAAAAATCTAAATACAAATGATATTGCACTACTTTATTCGGACTTGGAGTAATGATAAATTTACCTTAAGGAATTTATTATAGCATTATTAACATAGATATTAACCTTTGTAAATTCGAATTATCAATGTAGTACCGAAATAAGAAAATTCCACATGTTATTTAAATGTTATAACATATGGTAAAAAGGCATAATAATAGCATTGATATTTACGATAGGATGTATTGCAGGGTAAATTTATAATTATAAAATAATTTTTTCTTATGAGGTGTGTGACATGTGGTATCAGAGTATTTAGGTTACCGTATTTAGGTTACCAAAACTAAGGGCTTTGAAAAATTAAGATTGACAGTATTTGTGTAATGTGCACAATTAGATCCAGGAACAAAAATAGTTAGTATGGGAAGAATGAGAACCATACCACACCCAAGGGTGACAGGAATAGGAGCAACAACTTTTCAAGAGACTAATCTTGAAGTATGGGTGCAGTTGGGAGAAGAGCCACAAAATATTAATTCCACCATTTTGGAAATTGTGCAAGAGTTAGAAGTAGAAATGACTGACTCCAAGTAGATAATGAATGATTAATGTATGAAGAAGAGAAGATCATGAAAGGTCTATCAGATAGACAAAATCAAAGACAAACAATTTCTAGTTATTGATCAGGAGCTCAGGACCAAGTGTCGTAAAATGGTCAAAAATGAAAGTACTCAGAACTAATTTGAACCTAAACGACTAGATAGATCTGGTCTTCCCAATTCTGGTGCTGCGAACGGTTTGAAAAATGGTCTCCGTATGAGGAAGTTACGCCAAAAAGAAAAATTGCCCAATAACATTGAAATTTTGAATTAAAAAAAAAAAATTAAAATAAAATATTCCCAATATTTCGGAGAACAATTTTTTTGGGGCAGCGAATGGCAAGTTGCCATGTGGCAGGCCCAGAGGCCGCCATGTGGCCCAATATGACATCAGCATTTATGGGCACATATGGTTAAAATCTTACTCTGGTTGTGAATCGAACCCACAACCACTCAAACAACATTACAAAGTTTTACCAACGCACAATTGGCATCGGACTTGTTGGTATGGTGGAAGGAATTCAATATAAGGTTTGAATTGGAATTGGCCGGGGCACTAAGGGGGCCAGCCCCTAAGGGCCAACCCCCTTATCATGTGTCCTCACGCCCGGAACTATGGGTTCCTCCCTAAACCGCCGACGCTAAACATAATGGTCACCACTTTCTATGTTAAATGTGGTCACATTGCGCAAGTTCGGAGTTAACATACAGTTAGACTGCCCGTCAATCCGCATGTTCTGGCGCAGAATCCAGGGGGAACAATCACTTACATTAACTCAGTCACATGTACATTAAAGCCCAACGGTTAACTAACAGTCATGGGTAGTTTGGCGGTGTAATTGGCAGAGGCACCAAATTTGGGCAGTCCCGCCATAATTGGCGGAGCTAACTGAACTTCCACTATAGTTAGCTGGAGTGATTTTAGGCCAAATTGGAGGAAATCTTCAATGAGCCATATCTTTCGTTAGGAAATTCCTTTTTGGATGAATTTTTTTTTGATTTTGGGTGTTGTTGACCTTATGAAGTCATTGGCACAAGTTTCACATCCATGTTAGGTCATTTGTAGGTGGTTTTTCTTCATGGAAATTCTAGGAGCCATCTGGGCCAAATCAAATTGGGAGCTGCATTGAGAAGTGTGCAGCCAATGAATTTGAAACGAAGGTCATTCCTGAAGGTTTTTAGCATTTTGAATCCATTTCTTCAACTCAGTTTTCCTGTTGAGGCATTCTTCTCACTGTTTAGCTTCAGGGAACCTTTTAGGGCCACTAGGGCCATTTCAGTGATTGAGTTGTGCTCGGCTAGGTTCATCTGTTTGAGGTGAAAAAAAAAGCCCATTTCTGTTGTAAGAAACCTTCTGAATCCAAGAAAGGTGTTTTCAAAAGCATTTGGAGACTTCTAAAGGCCGAGATGATGAAGAGAAGTTTCTGGCAGCGTAGAGCCATCCATGGGAGAAGGCCTAGATTGGGGATGCAGTGCTCATTTTGAGAAAATGAACAGTAATTTGTTTATGTCAGATATGTATTGGAGATAGTAGCAGAGGGTTCATAGACATTTGAAGCATTCTGAAGGAGTTTGTTCCATTGAGAAGCTCAAGGAAGCTTAGTGCACCTATTAAAGGAATCAAGTCCAAGGGAGCCTAGATCTGTTTGTACAAAGTGGACAGCTATGACAGGGATGTATATGGTTTTTCTAAACCCATAGTTTCAATCAGTAACCTTTTGGAGTTGAGTGTGGAACTTGTAAACGAATTCAAACCATAATCCCAAAGAGCCAAGTCTAGTTGACCACAGCTCATAAGAGATGTAGCCCACGAGATTGGGGTGAACTCTTTATTAAATTTGCTATTATTTGTGATCTTTATTTGTTGTCTTATATGTCTGATATATATGGTTAATATCAGCTGAAACAAATCAAGTTGAAACACATAAACAGAAGAAAATACATGCACCTCTTACACATATAGGTTTATTGAATTGAATACCTTGCAAAGCATTTACAAGTAGTTTCAAATTCAAATCAAGATGGTATCAGAGCAGGTTGTTGCTTCTTTGTATCAAAATCAGTCAAATAAAGATATAGAGAGAGCCCGAAAAGAGCCAGGAAGCCTTTGAAATGCTCTTGTTATACAATTACAAAGTAGATAAATGCTCTTTTCAGTCAATCTCTGGTGTAGTTTTCTTTTGATTGTTTTTGTGCAAGGATATTTTGACTGTCTTGCAAGTTTTGATCACAATGGCTTGAATGTATAGCTTCAAAGGAAGATTGGGGATAGCCACTGAATAGCTAAGTCTTGGAGAAGACAAAAAGGAATAGCAGATGTTTTCCTTACCCCAAGGACCTCAAGACAATCTGTGAAGAACAAGAAGTTTGATGCAAAACAGGTTGTTTGAATCAGAGTTTGACTCTGCAATCATTCGATTCAGGAATTTGCTAATAGATTTTGAATTTTGCTGAAGCTCTTTTGTTGATTTTTATAATGACAACTTCCATAAGTGAGTTCTCAAAATCATCATCCTTCACAAGATTCTTTGATGAAGGCTTGAAGCAAGAATTTTTCATCATGATGAATATGGTGAGAGAAATGTATGAGGATGAAAGGCAGAGCTCTAGACTTCAAGAGCAGTTGAATTCCATGAGGGAAGAGAAGTAGTTTCTTTCTGACCAATTGCAAGAAATGGAAGGCCAACTTCATATTGCAAAAATGAATCTGGAAAGGATGCATGAGTTGGAAACACAACTCCTTTTTGCCAAAGAAGCCTTAGCCAAGTATCAACTTGAAGAAGAGGTAAACAATTCTAGTTTGTCTTCAAATTCCTATAAGAATGTTTATGTTGGTTCTTTGGAGAAACATACCAGAGGCATAGGGTCCAAGTTGATGTCCAAAATGGGATATGAAGGAAAAGGATTGGGCAAACATGCACAGGGTATATTTGACCCAATAATGGTTGAGGTAAGGCCTAAGAATTTGGGTCTTGACTATGGACAATCTTATGAAGAAAGTTCCAAAGTAGCCATGAAGGCAATTGAAACAGTTCCTAGGAGTTTCATTTCAGGTTCTCTATCTCAAGGTTGTAAAGGTTGTATCCTTGAGGAATGCAATAGTTTGAAACATACCTTGCAAGAAGAAGGTGTGCATAAGCATGCACTTCAACAAGAGAATTTTGAAAGCTCTAAAACCATTGAAGGGATTGATGGTGTTCCAAAAGGAGCTTCTTCTTCATTTGATTCACCTCCTCATGAAGGTAATGAAGGTGATATAGAAAGGTATAAATCTGATTTCAATCATATTTCCTTTGATCATGTAAAACATGGTAAATTTCCACACAAGCATTGGAAAAGAATTGCATGTTCTTTTTGTGGTTTGGTTAACCATAGTGTTTCTAGATGTTGGAAAAGAATGGAAACATACAGGAAACCTTTGAAGGAAAGGAGGCAAGAAGCCAAAGTTCCATTGAACAATGCAAATCATGCTATCGAGAAGATGAGCATGTGTTTCACTTATTGCCATAAGCAAGGACATATTGCTGAAAGGTGTTGGACTCTGAATCCAATAATGCTTCCACGAAAGTTGAAGAAATTGGAGAAAGAGTATGACAAGAATGGGAAGAGAGTTTCCATCATTGATATGTGTCATAAGATACACATGTTGATATCGATGTGCAGTTAAAGAAGCGCCTTTGAAATGGATTGGTAAGAAATGGTTAGAATTCTTATCCAATTAAAGTTGCATGTCTTTTGATTGAATGCATTTCTTTGTTAAGGGAATGCAAGTTGTAGGATGGTAAAAGATGAGTATGATACTCACTATTTTTGCAGCAATGTTTTTCTTCTCAGCTCTTGTCACCCATATCTGTTTTTATTGGGTTTATGTACCTGTTGGTCTTTGCAAAAGAAGAGTTGAAGTTACACCTATACATAGATGTTGTAGGTGTATTTGTCGAACTGTATATAGTTCATTGTACATGATACATGCATAGGTATTTGAGTTGTTGGTCGACTAGTGTCACTTGTGAGCACACTTTTACATTGTCAATTGTGTCACATGTTTCATTGACTTGTGTCGATTGCGCCACTTATGTTGTCGACTTGTGTTGATTGTAGTGCACATGTTTTGTCGACTTGTGTCAGTTGTGTACACATTTGCTATATTGATGCTTGAGTCCATTGTTCAGCATATTTCAAGACAACTTGTTGTTGATGATTCTCTTGTTGCATAAGGTATCTTTGTTGTCATTTGGTGCAGGGAAGGAAATTCGTGCATGCAGTGCCCAACCCCATGAGCTGGAAAAGCATGCATGGAAAGAGGGCTCAAATTTTAGCATGGGTCTCTACTTCTTTTGAGAAGCTTTTGCAGCAAGTATCCCAAGAGTTTGGGATGAGCATTTGCAGTACATTCAGCATGCTACAGCCGGTAAAAGCCTTCTCATTTGTGAGGAAGCTCTTCTTCTGGAACAAAGGTCCCATGGATGGGAATCGTGGCAGTTGGAAAGCCCACATGTTCAGAGGAATATTTCAGCTCATATATCAACAAGTTTCATTGTTGGTTCCTGCAATTTTAGATTTGTCTGGTGAAAGAACTTGGTCAGGATTCGACGAGTACTTGGTTTATGTAGCAACATTCGCCATGACGATAGTTGATAAGGCAGGACATTTTGGCATCAGTATGTTGATTTGGCTGAACATAAGAGGATGTTTGTGTTTTCTCAAGTGCTGTACAGTTCATTTTAGATATTCAATAAGCTTTTGGGGACCAAAAGCCTCTCATTTAGGAGGTGTGATCAGGAGATGAGGACCAAGTGTCGTAAAATGGTAAAAAATGAAAGTGCTCAGCACTAATTTGGACCTAAATAGTTCATCTTCCTGATTTTGACACCATGAACAGTTCGAAAAACGGTCTCCTTATGAGGAAGTTATGCCAAAAAGAAAAATTTCCCAACAACATTGAAATTTTGAATTTTTTTCAAAAAATATTTAAAATAAAATATTCCCAGAATATTCTAGAGAATATTCTTTTTGGGGCATTGAATGGCAAGCTACCACGTGGCAATCCCGGAAGCCGCCACATGGCCCAAGGTGACATCAGCATTTATGGGTGTATATGGTTAAAATCTTGGTCTGGTTGTGAATCGAACCCACAACCACTCAAGCAACATTACAACACTTTAACAATGCAACAATGACATCGGACTTTTTGGTATGGTGGAAGGAATTCAAAAAAAGGTTTGAATTGGAACTGGCCAGGGCACCAAGGGGGCCAGCCCCTAAGGGCAAACCCCCTTATCATGTGTCCTCACGCCCAAAACCATGGGTTCCTCCTTAAACCGCCGGTGCTAAACATAACGGTCACCACTTTCTATGTTAAACATGGTCACATTCCCCATGTCCAGAGTTAACAAACAGTTAGAATTCCCGTCAATCTGCATGTTCTGGCGCAGAATCCAAGGGGAATAGCCAGTTACATTAACTCAGTCACATGCACGTTAAAGCCCAACGGTTAACTGGCGGTCATGGGTGGTTTGGCGGCATAATTGGAGGAGGCACCAAATTTGGGTAGTCCCGCCATAATTGGCGGAGCTAACTAAACTTCCACTATAGTTAGCTGGAGTGATTCTAGGCCAAACTGCAGGAAATCTTCAATAAGCCATAACTTTGGCTAGGAAAGTCCTTTTTGGACGAATGTTTTTTTGATTTTGGGTCTCTTCAACCTTTTGAAGCCATTGGCATAGGTTTCACAACCATCTGAGGTCATTTGCAGGTGCTTTTTCTTCGTGGAAGTTCTGGGAGCCACTAGGGTCAAATCAGTTTGGGAGCTGCATTGGGAAGTGTGCAATGAGTGAATGTGAAACGAAGGTCATTCCTGAAGGTTTTCAACATTCTGAATCCATTTCTACAGCTCATTTTTCCTGTTGAGGCATTCTTCTCACTGTTTAGCTTCAGGGAAGCTTTCAGGGCCACTAGGGCTATTTCAGTGATTGAGTTGTGCTGGGCTAGGTTCATCTGTTTGAGGTGAAAAAAATGCCTATATCTGCTATAAGGAAATTTCGAAATCTAATGAAGGTGTTTTCAAAAGCATTTAGAGTCTTCTAAAGGCCGAGATGCTGAAGAGAAGTTTCTGGCAGCCTAGAGCCATCCATGGGAGAAGGCCTAGATTGGGGATGCAGTGCTCATTTTGAGCAAATGAACAATAATTTGTTTATGCCAGATATGTGCTGGAGACAGTAGCAGAGGTTTTAAAGACATTTGAGGCATTTTGAAGGAGTTTGTGCCATTAAGAAGCTCAAGGAAGCTTAGTGCACCTACTGAAGGAATCAAGTCCAAGGGAGCTTAGATCTGCCTGCACAAAGTGGACAGCCATGACAGGGATGTATATGGTTTTTCTAAACCCATAGGTTCAGTCAGTAAATTTTTGGAGTTGAGTGTGGAACTTGTAAAAGAATTCAAACCATAATCCCAAAGAGCCAAGTCTAGTTGAATAGAGTTCACAGGAGACGATGCAAAAGAACTGATTTGGTAGCACAGGTTCAAGAAGCATCGATAGTAGAAGAAGTGGCAAGAAGCATGCCGAAAATCAATGTTTCTCTTGAGGGCCATTAGGCGGAGTACCAACCAACCATTATAGAGTTTGAAGGTAAAATCTTCAACTAAACCATGCCTATTTTGAGTGACCCAAGAACTACCTTAAGTTACATTAGCCCCAAAATTGTAGAACAGTGCAGTCTACAAGCTATTAAGTTTAAGAATCTTGGCTAGTACAATTAGCTATAGGGGCTAAGAGAAGAGTGTTGGCCAATGTTAGCGGTTATTCCCCGTAGATATCAGGTTAGGCCATTATGGAAAATTTGAATGTGTTACCCCTAGGATCGTATAATATTTTAATTAGTATGGACTGGTTAAAAAACACTTGTCTCTCATCAACTATAAAATTAAAACCATTAACTATATGGATGGGGATAGTAAGAGACAAGTGATCTGAGGGATAATAAGACCCTTAAAGATGAGACCCATGACAACTTCTCAACTTGCCAAATGTATCCGAAATGGGTGCCAGATTTATGTAATATAAGTAGGATGCTCTGATTCAAAAAAAATAAATTGTTACCTTAAATGATATACCAATAGTGTAGAATTTTCCGAATGTATTTCCTGAGGAAGGACTACCTCTAAAAAGAGATATTGATTTAACCATTGAAATAATGCCAAGGGCTACACCAGTATCTCAAACTCCTTACCGAATGAGCATACCAGAACCATCAGAATTGAAAATGAAGTTGCAAGAACTACTAGACAAAAAATATATCCGGCCAAGTGTGTCACCATAGGGAGCCCCGATACTTTTTGTTAAAAATAAGGATGAGACCATGCGAATGTGTATGGACTACCATCAATTAAATAAGTTAACCATAAAAAACAAGTATCATTTACCTTGTTTAGATGAATTATTTGACCAAGTGAAGGGGGTAACTATGTTTTCTAAGATCGACCTTTGCTCAGGATATCATCAAATTAAGATCAAGGAGGAAGATATAGCGAAAATAGCCTTCAAAACTTGATATGGGCATTACAAGTTTCTTGTGTTTCCTTCTAAGTTAACTAATGCACTTGCAACCTTAATGTGTGTTATGAACAATATAATCCATCAATATTTGGACAAGTTTGTATTAATTTTCATCAATGATATCTTGAATTACCCTCGGATAGTAGAAAAGCACAAATATCACCTCTGAGTTGTTGTGCAAGTTTTAAGGGAACACCATCTATATGCCAAGTAAAGTAATTGTGACTTCTTTAAAGAACATAACCAATATCTTGGTCGTGTAATTACTAAATATGAAATAGTAGCGGACCTGAAGAAAATAAAGACCATTATGGAGTGGCCTTTACCAAAGGATGTGGCTGATATAAGGTTGTTTATGGGCTTACCCAAGTATTACAGGCGATCCATTGAAGGCTTTTCCAAGGTAGCCTATCCTATTACCTCGCTGCAAAAGAAAGGTAAACATTTTAAATGGAGTATAAAATAAAAAAATAGTTTCAATCAACTTAAGCATTTACTTACCACTGTGCCCATATAAAGTATTGTTGATCCAAATAAATATTATGTGTCTTGTATGGATGCTAGCAAGGAAGATGTAGGCAGTGTACTAATGCGAAAATGTAGTTTCATTGCTTATGAATCTAGAAAACTTAAGGAGCATGAGCAGAGGTACTCAACCTATGATTTGGAACTGACAACGGTTATTCATGTCTTAAGAATGTGGTGACACTACCTGATGGGTAAGAAATTTCTGTTAATGACCAACCATCATAGCTTGACTAATTATTTCAAACGGCCCACTTTGAATGCTCGACAAGCTCATTGGGTTGACTTCCTAAGTGGATTCGACTTCGAAACTAAGCACCTAAAAGGAAAAGAGAATAGTGTCGCGAATGCACTAAGTAGAAAAGATAATTGTTTATATGAAATATCATTCAGTGAGATACAAAACACATTTAAAGAATAAATCAAGGAGGTAGCAATGCAAGACTCAGAGTATCAAAATTTGTGGTAGCAAACTAAGATTATGAATAGCAAGGAACAACAGCTTAGATATGAGATAAATTAAGAAGGTTTGTTGATTACTTAAAACAAGGATGTATGTACCCAACATAAAGAATATTAAAGATTTGATTTTAAATGAATATCATAAGGTTCCTTATGCCGACCATTGGGGTTATCATAAATTCATAACAGCCCTTAGGAAAGAATATTTTTGGCCCAGCATGAAGAAGGAGGTGGCTAAATATTTGGCCCGTTGTTTGGAATGTTAGCAAGTCAAAAGAGAACATCGTCACCCAGCTAGTTTACTTCACCTGTTATCAATTTTAGAATGGAAATGGGAGGTTATATCCATTGATTTCATAACAGGGCTACCCAAGTCGAAAAGGCAGAACACTTCCATAATGGTGGTAGTTGATAAGCTGAACAAAACTATTCACTTTATACTTGTACAATATACTTATAACGCAGTGCAATTTTCTAATATATTTATAAAACTATTTTCAAGTTGCATGATATACCAAAAGTTATAATTTTAGATCGTGATGTAAAGTTTACATCAGCTTTCTGGAAGGTCTTGGGATTGGGCACTCAGCTACATTTTACTACCACCTTCCACCCTCAAACAAATGGGTAGAATGAGAAAGTAAACCAAGTAGTGGAGGACACACATCGAGCTTATGTAATGCAGCAATGATCTAAGTGGGAAGAGTACGTGAATTTGGTAGATTTTTCTTATAACAATAGTTATCACACTTCTAAATAAATGAGTCCTTTTGAGGTGATGTATGGATGTAAATGTAGGACTCCCTCAAATTGGGGTGGCCAAGCAGATAAGTTAATGGTAGGACCTAATATGATGGCAGAAATGGAAGAAATGGTTAAAGAGGTATGAACTAATCTAAAAGATTCCAAAGACTGTCAAAATAATTTTGCAGATCGAAAAAGATTTTTTCGAAAAATCTAGGTGGGGGATCATGTTTATGTACATGTCCGGGCTAAGAAAAGTATGCTACAATGGAGTGGATGCACGAAATTGGCACCTCGATTTTGCGGCCCCTTTCAAAGTTTAATATGAATTGGACCAGTGGCCTATCAACTTCCCTTACCTAGTCATATTTGTGTGAACAATGTTTCTCATGTTTTTGTATTAAAAAAATATACATATGATCCAAAACACATAATAAATCAGCAGAATATTCAGGTTGAACGAGAAGGTGAGTTCCTAGTCAAACAAATGGGTATACTCGATCAGGGACAAGTAATGCTATGGAGATGAATTATCACTGAAGTTAAACTACAATGGTAGCATTTCAGGCCTGAAGAAGCTACCTAGAATGATGAATGAACCATGAAGGAAATATTGTTGAGGTTATTTCCAATTAAAGGACATCGAGACAATGTTAAATCATAGGAAGGGGAGACGTGATGTCCCTCATATGTGTAAATATTTATTTACTGCATATATTTACAAAATGGAAAACTGATTAAGTTTATATATAATTAGTTACTTTTGATTTAAACATATGAAATGTGGAATGCCATAATAAAGGCTGTAATTACTTAATTTAAGTAAAAAATGAATTGTCTGAAGTATGAGAGTTTTATTCTCAAGAAACAGTTGGGCTGGCCAATTACCCAACCCTAACTACTTCCATGAGAAATTTATTCCAAGATCAAGAGGATGGGGAGACATATAAGATGAGATCAGTGAGGAATAGAGGGAAGGATTGAGGAAAAAAACATTGTTGTGCTGGAAGGATAGACAATGTGGAGTGGCTAAGTCTGTTGAAGACTAGATAGTCATTATTGTTCAAGACATGAGTTCTTGAAAAAAATCCATGTGAAGGGTGGCTTGGGGGGAGATAAAGAGCAAAGTCGCACTAGTCTCATGATTGGGAGGCAAAATTGTAGCTAAAGATTATTCCAGTTCAGCAAGCTAGGTGAGTATAATCTGGAACTTGAATAATAGTCTCATAATTTATTTATCAGTCAATAGTATAAATGCATGATTTGTTTATTTCTTAATAATATTAGTTACAATATCAATATATATGTGTATGACACGAGTAGTCAAGCTAAGTAAAAACCTTAGCTCTTAATAAGTTAGTTCCTAAACAAAAGAAGAAAAACAAAGGAACATAATAACCAGCATATTTAATATAGTTTATGTTACTCTATATATATATATATATATATATAATATATATATATATATGGATGGTAATTGAATAAATTTATTTTTATTTATATAATAAGTTTAAATTGAAAAATATTAGAGAAAAAAATGGAATTTCCATTTATGAAATGATTTATTTTAATAATAGTTATATAATAATAAATTTCACATTTAATATATTTTTACGTTATTGCTAAAATTATGGAGAAATAAATTATGGTTTTAAGTTATGTTAGTGAGATATGTTCTTTTTGTAAGTTATGCCGGTGATATATGTTTGGGGGATTGAGCATCTAATCACTTTGATACACAAGGACTTGCCAACATGATTTTTTGACAATTGCGCTACCACCAACTAACAATTTTGGAGAAACAAATACTTTGTTGAACTCAATTATTATAATTTAATTTCATCAAATTTAATGAAAATTTTAAGAAAATAGTTTCAAAATAAGTTTTAAAAGTATAATTTTAATGATAAAATTCTATTCAACATATTAATCATATTGAATAATCATTCACTAAACAATTTAATTAAATTATAAATATGTTTAATAAGCTTATTGTATCTTGATGATAAAAATTCATTTTAAAATAGCTAAAACATTATATAATAACATCAAATTAACTAATTACCATAAAAACAACATTAAATAAATTTAAATAAAGTTTAAACATTATAGAGAATATAAAAAAGAGTGATAGATCTCAAATTGAATAGAAATATAAACAATATTAATAGTGTAAGTCATTATGTGATGTCCCTCATATGTGTAAATATTTATTTACTGCATATTTTTACAAACTGGAAAACTAATTAAGTTTATATATAATTAGTCAATTTTGATTTAAATATCTGAAATGTGAATTGCGAGAATAGAGAAAGTAATTACTTAATTTAAATAAAAAATAAATTGTCTGAAGTATGAGAATTTTATTCTCAAGAAACAGTTAGGCTAGCCAATTACCCAATCCTAACTACTTCCATGAGAAAATTATTCCAAGATCAAGAGGATGGTGAGACATCTGAGATGACATCAGAGGAATAGAGAGAAAGATTGAGGATTAGACATTATTGTCCTGGAAGGACAAACAATGTGGAGTGGCTAAGTCTGGTGAAGACAAGATATTCATTACTATTCAAGGCATGAGTTATTGAAGAGAAATCCTATGAAGGGTGGCCCGAGGGGGACAAAGAGCAAAGTCACACTAGTCTCATGGTTGGGTAGCAAAATAGTTGTTAAAGATTATTCCAGTTCAACAAGCCAGATGAGTATAATATGGAACTTTGAATATTTCTGAATTGCTGTTCCATTTCAGTTGTTGTTCCATTTCTGAATTCCTGTTCCATTTCAGTTGTTGTTCCATATTAAGCACGTTGTGTTTATATGGCTGTAATATTATTTCATCTTGGATCCATAGGTAGTGTTGTTCCATAGTATGTGTACATCTTTTAAGAGCGAAGGATTGATGTTTGGATTGGTGTGATTAAATAGAGTTATAGCTTGATGAACTTGGTTACTACTTATTTCTAACTTGCTCTTCCATTTCAGTGGTTGTTCCATTTCTGAATTGCTATTCTATTTCAGTTGCTATGGAACTTTGAATATTATTTCATTCTGAGCTCACATTTACACTAGAGAGTTTGTAAAAGTGGGTAAATGTGGGAGGAGACGGTTACAGGGTGGTATCAAAGAAAGGTTGCATCTCTGGACCTTGGGGTAGATGTGATTGTTATTCATGCATGTCATTTATTTATGATTTTACCATGTATGCATGTTAGCTAATTACTATTATGGATATCATGACCTTATTTATGCATGATGTTGATATGTTGTTGTCATTATGTATCTATATCATGCTAATATCTATTGACTATGTAGAAGAGATTGCCTCCCCTGAAATACACTGAGGTATGCTTTGATTATGTCTATATTTGATTTATCTAACATGACATGTTTGCAAGAAATAGAAGACAAAATATGAATAGAAGAATGGTGGAATACATTTCACATGACTCCCCTTATAGGCCTGATGTGAATTTAATGGAATGGGATAGGTCACAATAAGGAGAAGAGTACTCTCCTGACATAGCAGATACACTGATAAGTTTAAAAGCAAAAATCAGAAGTTGTAAGGTAGATAATAGTAGGTTGACTAAGGAATAGGAAATGATTTCTAGAGCTCAGCAAAAGAAAGAAGAGTTTAATGTAGTAATCTTTCAGAGTCTTTCATATTTGCAGAAGTAGGGATAATTGAGGACCAGTCATGGACAAGAGGAAAAGACTAATGGGGCATATGGAAACAAGTCTAGATTAGGATGCATATTAGAAAGGGATGACACAGTTAGAGGTGAAGTTTTTTTGGATACACTTGACAGGAGGGCTAGCACTCATGGATTTTGTTCTAGTTCCCATTCCAAGAGACATCATCATCATTACAACCAACATCCTTAGAGGAGAAATGAGAAGCAACACTTTCCAAAGGATTTCAAGGAAGCTATTCCTCCTACTTTTGATGGGGTTTTAAAGAAGCCAAAGGATGAAAAAGCATGCATTCTTGGGATGAATAAGTTCTTTAGATTGCATGATTATTTAAATAATATGAAAGCCAAGATAACGATCTTCAGTCTCAAGGAAAAGGTAGATATCTGGTGGGAAGATGTGAAACATGTCAGAGGCATTAGGGTAGAAGAATTGAGTTGGCATGAGTTTGAAAGATTCTTAAGGAAAAATTACTTGTCAAAGAGATATTATGACAGAAAATCTAAGGATTTCTATGAGTTGAAGATGAGTTCCATGAAATATGAAGAGTACATGACCAAGCTTCTCGAGTTCTTGAGGTATGTGCCCTAACTCAAGGATGAGAAGACAAAGGTCCAAAGTTTCATGAGTGAGTTTCCTTTAGCATTTAAATATTGGATTGATTATGATGAGCCTTGGTCATTGGAGGAAGTCATCGGGAAGTTGCAACATTTTTATGAGTAGTCTAAGTGCAAGTTTGAGCCTAAGCGAGGTTGGAAAAGTAATGAAAAAACTAAAGGAAAGTTAGCTAAGAAGTGAGGAAGACCTCAGGATGTAGGTGACAAGGAGAATGTAGTGCCTTATTAAAATTTCAATGCAATTGAGAGAGGACATGGGTATGATTCTAAGGAGATAAATAAGGGTGGTGGAAAAAAGCCTTTAAGGTGTTGAAATTGTGCCAGAGACCATCACATAAATGAGTGCCCATTGCACTCGAGTGGTAGGCATCATATTTACATGCTCAAGGGGCACAAACAGTTGGCCATGTTGGGTAGGGTATTACTCATATTTATGCAGTAGTGGATAGCAGGCATGCAGATCATCAGGCGTCCATTATTGAGATGAAAGGTAAGCTTTGTGATCAAGTTGTTTCTATTTTGATTGATCCTAGATCTAATTATAGTTATATCATTCCTAACATGGTGGGTAAGTGTTTCTTGAATAAATATGTGTATGAAGAATCTTGGTTGGTGTAGTTGGTTGTAGGGACCAATAGAAGTGTTCATCATTGGGTGAGATCTTGTGCATTTGAGTTGAATGGTATGCATACATCAACACATCTAAATGTGCTTCCTTTGAGATCATATAATATGATTTTGGGCATGTATTGCTTGTTCATTCATAAGTATACAATGGGCTCCTATAATAAGGCTATTGAGTGCCTAGATAATGATGGAGAAAAGACATTCTTGTAGGAAAAAAGAAGCCTATATTAGTGAGAACAATTACAAGTATGTAGGCAAAGCACAATTGTAGGAAGGGATGTGCATTATTTGCAGTTCATATTTCTAGTGATAAAGGGAAGGATGCTGAGAATGATGAAGCCCTTAAGAGGTATCCTTTTTTTGCATCAGTTTCATTATGTGTTTCCTACAAAGATTCCATAGTTTCCTCCTCATAGAGAGGTGGACTTTTCTATTTAGTTGATGGTAGGAGCAGCGCTAGAATTTAAGGCACCATAAAAGATGAGTACTTCAGAGTTGGTGGAATTGAAGTTGTAGCTTAAGGAAATGCTTGATAAAGGATACATAAGGCCAAATGTATTTCCATGGGGTGCGCCAAACTTTTTGTAAAGAAGAAGGATGGTATGCTCAGATTGTGCATTGATTACAAATAGTTGAATAAGGTGACTATCAAGAACAGATATCCATGGTCACAAATTGATGACTTGTTTGGTTAGCTAAAGGAGGCAATAGTGTTCTGAAAGATTGATTTGAGATCATGATATCATCAAGTGCGCATCAAAGAATAAGACATCTACAAGGCTGCATTCCATATGAGGTATGGAAATTATGAGTTTGTGGTGGTTCTTTTGGGTCTTACTAATTCTCCAGCCACTTTCATGTGCTTGATGAACAATGTGTTACATCCTTACCTGGACAATTTTGTGATGGTGTTTATTGATGATATATTGAAATATTCCAAGAATGAAGAAGAGCATGTAAAACACATGGAAACAATTTTGAGATTGTAAAGAGAGAATCGGTTGTGTGCCAAGCTTAGAAAGTCTAGATTCTTTCAACCTCTAATGAATTACTTGGGACATGTTTATTCTAAGGAGGGGATATCAGTGGATCCATAAAATATTAGAGCTATCATGGAGTGGCCAAATCCTAGGAATGTGGATGAGGTCAGATCATTCATGGGACTAACAGATTATTATATGTGATTCATCAGGAAATTCTCATGGGTTTTCTATCTTATTACATCTTTATAGAGGAAATGAAAGAAGTTTGAAGGGACGAAAGAGTGTGCAACTAGTTTTGAGCAGTTGAAGCATTTGCTTACAAATGCTCAAGTTTTGAAGATTTTAGATCATGATAAGGAGTTTGTGGTTTGTATAGATGGTTGCAAGGAGGGATTTAGTGGATTACTGATGAAGGAAGGGCATGTTGTTTGATATGAGTCAAGGAAGATGAATGATCATGAGTGGAACTATGTGACTCATGATCTTGAGTTGGCAGTTATCATTCATGCATTGAATATGGAGACATTATCTCCTTGGTGGGAGGTTTGTTGTGATGAGAAATAATAGTGGATTGAGGTATTTGTTTGACCAAACAAATATGAATTCCAAAAAAGCTATATGGTTGTATACCCTCAGTGAGTTTGACTTTGAGATCATGTACATTAAGGGTGAGGAGAACAAGGTTAAAGATGCTCTCAATAGGAGAGTGCAAGTGAATCATATTTCAGTTGTGAGCTCTTATGGGACATCTTTACAGGAGTTGATCTTGGATGCAGGGAAACATGAGGAGAAGTACTAGCAACTGAAGAAGATATTTCAACAGGGTTAAGGTGATAGGGATTGAGGAGTATCACATCACAAGATATGGCTTGGTTAAATTCAGGAACAAGATTTATGTTCCACATAGCAGTGAGTTGAAGAAGCTTATCTCGAGGGAGTTTCATGTCAAGATATATTTAGGTCACCCAAGATATCAGAATACTTTGACAACAGTCAAGAAGTTGTAGCATTGGCTGAAATTGAAGAAAGAGGTGACTAATTTTGTTGTGATATGTTTCGATAGTCAGTAGGTGAAAGTAGAATGTAAGAATCCAATTGGTTTATTCTAACCTATTCTGATTCCAGAATTGAAATGGGAGGTCATTTCCATGGAATTCATTACAGGTTTTCCGAGGACATTTGTAGAGCTATAAAAAGGGTCTCTTTCACCTCTAGTTACCTCACATTAATATGTCAATCCGGGAACGTCTGGTTATTTCAAAGAGTGTCTCAGTCTGACGCTTAGCAGTTGTTAGAGTAATGCTCATAGTATATCTAATTAAAACTACAAAAGCAAATTGATGTGAGTCTACAACCTAACTACTTCAAAAGGCTAAATCACACAGAGCAATGCATCAGTCAAAGGTTCGGTAGCAATAACCCATCTTTTTCATAACTGATGAGAACAGGTCCGAGGTCTGGGAGCCAGGTAGCAGATGCTGATGCTCGCTACAGCTTGAGATCGTCCTTAATAAATAGAAATGAAACGGCAAGTAAAGAAAATAGCAATGAAATAAAACAACACATCAGTCAAGGGTCCGATAGAAATAACCCATCCCTTTCATAACTGATGGGAGGAAATCAGAGGTCTGGGAGCCAAGTAGCAGATGTTGATGCTCACTACAGCCTAAGACTGTCCTTAAATAAGAAATGGAAAGTAAATAAAACAACAAATCAACAATTTTGAAATGGAACAACAATCGAAATGGAACAACAATTGAAATGGAACAACAACTGAAATGGAACATCAATTCAGAAATGGAAAAACAACTCAAATGGAACAGCAACTGAAATGAAACAGTAATTCAGAAATGGAACAACAACTAAAATAGAATAGCAATTCAAAAATGGAACAACAACTGAAATGGAATGGCAAGTTAGAAATAAGTAGTAACCAAGTTCGTCAAGCTATAACTCTATTTAATCACACCAATCCAAACATCAATCCTTCGATCTTAAAAGATGTACACATACTATGGAGCAACACTACCTATGGATCCAAGATGAAATAATATTACAACCATATAAACACAACGTGCTTAATCTGACTCTGTTATCGCTCTAAATAGAAGCATACGATTGCATCTCAAGACGAAAACAGTAACATCCAAGGATTCAATAACTATGTGAAATCAGACTCTTCAAGCTAAATGTTGTAATGCTAAAGCACAATCGCATAAAACTGTGTAATGGAATGACAATATCCTGGAGAGATTAATCAACACTTAAAGAATTGGTAACATGATGTAGCATCAATACAAGACTTTTGTTTGCAGGAACGTTGGCACCCTATAATTTCATGCCAAATAATGAGTTTGCTTGCACTTTTTGTAGTGCTCATGGATTTAATGATTTTATAGCACTGCGTTGTTACTTATTAATGATAGTTTAATAAATTACAAAAATAAGAAAATTATGGCTCAAAATTTATGTAGACTTTGAGGCTCATTTGGGAGGGTTTGGAAAATAAAAAATAAGTAATTAGCTTTATAAGCTAATTTTCTCTTCCCGCGCCTCCTATGACATAATTTTACAAGTTTCTTAAAAAATGATATAATTTTACAAGTTTCTTATAAATAATATTAGCCTTTGGGAGCAATATTCACATCACAACCACAAACCCACAAGACAAATAGCCAAAATAAAGTTCAAATTCAAACACTTGTGCTCATGGATTTAATGATTTTATAGCACTGTGTTGTTACTTATTAATGATAGTTTAATAAATTACAAAAATAAGAAAATTATGGCTCAAAATTTATGTAGACTTTGAGGCTCATTTGGGAGGGTTTGGAAAATAAAAAATAAGTAATTAGCTTTATAAGCTAATTTTCTCTTCCCGTGCCTCCTATGAGATAATTTTACAAGTTTCTTAAAAATAATATTAGCCTTGGGAGCAATCTTCACATCACAACCACAAACCCACAAGACAAAGAACCAAAATCAAGTTCAAAGTCAAACACTAATAAACTATCTTATAAGACCAAGTATCAAGGTACCTAGTGGAAAGCCAAGCCAAGTCAAGGAGAGTATCATCCACTACATGTCGGTATAGACCATAGGTAAAAACATGATATTATTTCATTCTCACCGATGTGGTATATTTCCCATAGATGGACAATTAAAAACGAATGATTTTATAGCACTGCATTGTTACTTATTAATGATAGTTTAATAAATTACAAAAATAAGAAAATTATGGCTCAAAATTTATGTAGTCTTTGAGGCTCATTTGGGAGGGTTTGGAAAATAAAAAAATAAGTAATTAGCTTTATAAGCTAATTTTCTCTTCAAAGAAGCTTTGTTTCTAACATTTGGCACTGCGTTTTTAATTGTCCATCTATGGGAAATATACCACATCGGTGAGAATGAAATAATATCATGTTTTTACCTATGGTCTATACCAACATGTAGTGGATGATACTCTCCTTGACTTGGCTTGGCTTTCCACTAGGTACCTTGATACTTGGTCTTATAAGATAGTTTATTAGTGTTTGACTTTGAACTTGATTTTGGCTCTTTGTCTTGTGGGTTTGTGGTTGTGATGTGAAGATTGCTCCCAGGGTAATATTATTTTTAAGAAACTTGTAAAATTATGTCATAGGAGGCGAAACTTGTAAAATTATGTCATAAGAGGCGTGGGAAGAGAAAATTAGGTTATAAGCTAATTACTTATTTTTTATTTTCGAAACCCTCCCAAATGAGCCTCAAAGTCTACATAAATTTTCAGCCATAATTTTCTTATTTTTGTAATTTATTAAACTATCATTAATAAGTAACAATGCAGTGCTATAAAATTATTCAATCCATGAGCACTAGTGTTTGACTTTGAACTTGATTTTGGCTCTTTGTCTTATGGGTTTGTAGTTGTGATGTGAAGATTGCTCCCAAAGGCTAATATTATTTTTAAGAAACTTGTAAAATTATATCATTTTTTAAGAAACTTGTAAAATTATGTCATAGGAGGCGCGGGAAGAGAAAATTAGCTTATAAAGCTAATTACTTATTTTTTATTTTCCAAACCCTCTCAAATGAGCCTCAAAGTTTACATAAATTTTGAGCCATAATTTTCTTATTTTTTAATTTATTAAACTATCATTAATAAGTAACAACGCAGTGCTATAAAATCATTAAATCCATGAGAACTACAAAAAGTGCAAGCAAACTCATTATTTGGCATGAAATTATAGGGTGCCAACATTGGATCCATATGGGATGTCGTCCTCCCTGTGAGGCGCCAAAGAACCTAAGACTTAGTTCCTATTTATCATAATTCCTACAACCTGTTCCAGCTCCAAAACCACTTCAACTGAAACCAAACTAGAAATTTGTTCCCATCCTCAAACTAAAAAAACGTACTGCAAACCAATTGAAAATGAGAACCCAAATTCTTGAATATGAAGCCTTATTTGCACACTTCGAATCTAATTGCTAAAAGCGAATTGCTCAGTTAAATAACATTGAAATGCTAATATAAGCAATCAAGTAGTTGGTCAACTGACATGGCTACCTGAATATGCTTCAAAAAGGTCAAAATTGGAACCTATAATAGTAAAGGTATTTGATGATATATTTGGCTTTTACAGTGAAAACATGGATGTGGATTTAAGTAGAGAAATTCTTCCATGTAATCAACTACAAGATCAAAGAAAACATATTTCGTTTGCTGATCATCAAGAATTTATATAATTGGTTTGTCATGATGAGACTACTCATATGTGTTGTTTAAATCAAACCTAAGTTTCAACTGTAAAAGGTCTTTAAAAAGTTTATTTTGATCTTCAAACTTGTAAGAATGAACTCAAATGTTAAGACGTAAATGTCCTTTTCAAGTTTATCAGCAAAATCCTCTAAAAAGTGAATTTTATCTTCATATATACATTTGCATGAATTTAAATAAATAGATAACAAATTAGATAAATCCTCATCAATTTTATCATTAAAAATATCCTTTGAAACCTTCAATAGAAATAGGGTCTGCGAGATACCCTATAATCTAGATATATTAGGAAATTCGAGCTCTAAATGCCTCACACAATGGGGTTAGCCATGAGTGTTTTGTAATATGGATTCTTTGAAAATGGAGTCACTTGGTGAAAAATATACAACCTTTTGATGTCCAATTGTTCTTCACCATTAATAATAGGATCTAGATCATTGTTGTTCTTCCTCAGGTAGATAGAGTGTTTCATTCCCCAGTGTGGTCGCTAGAATGTTAGCACTCCATGTTTTTCCTAGGTTGAGTAGCAAAAATTGTAGAGGTAACCACAAACCACTTGCAGGATTAAAAACTAGCCTTTCTAATCCCATAGAGGGCTCTCTATATATGGATTTCAAGCAATCATAGTCTAAGGTTTTGGGCTAGGTATGAAGGTCAAGAAATTCGTTTAAAATTTTGGTTACAGAATGAAGGAAGAGTCCATTAGGCATGGAGTCATAAGGATGTTTAGTAATAAATCACAGATAGATAGATAAAAGCTTGAAACAGGGCAATGTATTAAAACTCCAGGATCTTATAGATCTATTGAAGTCTAGATGAGATGAATTAGATTTAGGATCAATTTAAATATAGAGGACATACATATGAATAGTATACTTAGAATATTAGAAAGAAAACATTAAGATTACTTAACAAGCGAGAGCAGAGTAATGCAAGTAAATTCTACTCATCATATTATTGTAAACAATTTAAGAAGGAACATCTGTGTGAAAAATGAAAAAAGAACAAATTTATAAGAAGAATTTCAGCGTAAATAACATAAAGAAAGACCTTTGTTGACGCTTTTCGAACCAACTAGTGTGGTTCATCGCCAAGACAAGTTGAAGAGACAGATCCAGTCTAGGGCGTTAAATAGTTCAAGCAAAGATTCCAACAGCTAAAAAAATATTAACGACTAATTTTTTACTAGCTAAAAAAAGATTAACGGCTAATTTTTGACCCACGGATAGTGTTAAATTATTATTATTCTTACTATTTATTATTTTATTTGTGGAAATAAGTTAAACT
>APFE030995370.1:64381-129340 GCA_000404065.3 Pinus taeda | reverse complement strand
ATTATTATTTTATTTTATTTTTTTATCTTTTACCGAGTTTAACTTATTTCCACAAATAAAATAATAAATAGTAAGAATAATAATAACAATAAGAATAATAATAATTTAACAGAGTGCTTGGGTCAAAAATTAGCCGTTAATCTTTTTTAGTTGTTGGAATCTCTGCTCGAACTATTTAACACGCTAGACTAGATCTGTCTCTTCAACTTGTCCTGACGATGAACCACACTAGTTGGTTCGAAACGTGTCGACAAAGGTCTTTCTTTATGTGATTTACGTTGAAATTCTTCTTATAACTATGATAGATCACAGAAGCCTCAATTCTACAAGAACAAATTTACAAAGAGGGAAACATCACCATTTGTTTTTCACAAGAATATTGAAAATAAAATGCATCTACATTGCTGAATTGATTACTTCTATTTGAACTCCACAACTTATAATCAAAGAAAAATGAAGAAATCTTCCTTCTCTTTAGAATCAACCCCTCCTTTCACTTTCAAACTTGAATATATATAAATATTGATATTTAAACTATTTTTTATTTTTCTGGAAATAAAATCTAATAAAATCATAAAAATAACAATCAATTATTGACATTGGTTGCAAAATATTTTGAATTTCTTGGAGGCTGCTGGTGAAATTTCCTTGGAGTAGGATCTTATGGTTTCTATCTTCCACTTGTGTTTCAATGTTGCCTCAAAATCTGCAAAGTTGATTTTTTTCCACCTATCATTTGCTACCCTACTGAACTTATGTGCCAAATTTGGAATTAATTATTTTGAATTGCTCATTCTTTGCCTCCTTTGAATGTCAAACAATACCTTTATTTATGAACATAATCTCCTAGAATAGCATGAATATAACCTTCTTGAGAGAGCTTGACACATAAGATGGTAGGTGTCTATTTTTGGAATATGTCTCCAAATTTGGGATTTGATTATTTAATGATTTCATGCCCTGGAAATCTGTCATCTAATCCCTTTGAAGTTAATTGTAAGCCCTTGACTCTGGAAAAGATCAACCCACAAGTTATATCTTTGATTTCGCTCCTTCAGAAAATGACACTTTTTCAAATTGTTGATTTAAAAATTGATTTACTATTTGTAACCTAATTTTGCAAATACAAAAATAAAAATAAAAATTGCGCTCCTGAATTGGTATTCTTGGTAGTTCTATTGGAAATGGAATTGAGATTGAAAATCTTAACCTGAAGAACAAGGTAAACTTTCCTCACAAATAATATACCATTGATTTTATAACTTTAGTTTAAATTCCTCTTGGTTGATGAAAGGTGCCTTTTAAAACCCCTAATTATCCCACATTAAGCATCAATCCGGGCAAGTCCTCTTATTTCAAGAGTGTACACAGTATGTGGCTGCTATTAATTTAGAGAGTAATGTTTCCTAAATTGTAGTATAGATCTTGACAAAATAATAAATGGATGCATCTAATAAACTCCAATTGCAATTATTAAAGGAAATATCAAAGATCAATCCTCTACTGCAATCAAATCTTATAGGAATTCAAGTAACAACATCATCAGGCGAGAGAAAAGTAACATTAACTCAACTCTTCTTAGCTGATTTGATCTAGACTATACTCAATCTAGATAAAGAAATCAAGAGAGGAATGATATCAATTCTGAGATTCTAATAGCAATAATCAAACTCTTGTAGATGATTCAATCAATGCAATGCATTATCTAGATAATACATGATGTAGTAAACGAAACTCAAATCAAATTATAGCGCTGCAAATTATACGTAGAACATACACTACTTCGATATAAGAAAGTAATTAACAACTAATAAATTAATCTCTCAGAAACAAGAAATTATCAAACCAACCAAACTCTAGAAGAATCAGAAATATAATACAAGAAAGCAGTTAAATCCACTAGAGGCTGGGCCCTTAGCTGCCAGCAAACACTACTAAGATACATTAGATAATGCATGGGAACAACAACTTCAATTATATATTAATCAACGAACTTAAGTAGCATTACAGTATAACCACATTCTTCAATAGCGCAAGTCTGTAGTTACATTTACAACTAGAAAAATAACATAGATTTCTCCCCTTCTAACTACAATCACTTCCTTTTATAATCAGAAAGGGGTAAAGAGTAAATGCTAAATGTGATAACCGCTTTCTATCCTCAGACATCTTTGCTATTCCACGTTGATCCCTCTGATTTTCTCTTAGCCTTGTCTGCAACCAGGACATTCCTTCCTTCGCTTGTTGGATTTTGTTGTTCCAACGTCAGGGAACAACAATAATTCCTTTTGTCTTTTTCCTACATAAAGAAGGGTAAAAGTTAGCTAAATCTTAAGTGCAAATAATTCCTTCATTTCTTACCATAATTCCTCAATATATTAGCGCATTAAGATATCAAAAATATAAAAATCAAGGAAAACAATGATGAATTTAATAGTAAATACATACCCGTTTCGTAACTCAACATACTCCCCTGCTTACCCTATCTCATGTCCTCATGAAAAGCTAGTAATTCTAATGAAGTGCAATTAAAGAGTAGGCTAGAGAAGGGGCATCAAAAATTGGTCTAAAACCATGATGTTGAGTTAAGAGCGGAAAAGCAAGCCCTTCCTTTCCTTCAAGCAACTCATAGATGGCCCTATAACCTTCAGGAGGAAACCAAATGACGGGGCTACGAAACCTACATCCTAACCAATAGGGTCCTTCTCTTAAAATGAGGTTACTATAGGTGACAAAACAGGTTGCAACTGCTTTATAATTTCTGTAATTAAATGGATTTCTATTGTGTACACTACTAGTAGATACCGTCCACCTAGGCTTGGACGCAGCCAGAGAGATTTCTTGAATGGATTGAAAATATGATACTTCGTTTTGTACAATATTTTTATGAATGGGCCCTAAAATGTTAATCACCCCTACCCTTGTCATAAGACTTTTGTTGTTGGCAAGAATTTGCAAAGGGTTCTTGGGTTCACTTCTTACCCAATGATCCAATCCATGCTCTTGTCTTTGGAGTGTGTTATGAGCTTTGAATCATTTAAGTTGATTAACTGCAAACAAGATAAAGGCCTGGAATTGAACATCTCCCACAAAAGGGTTGGGGTTATTTTTCACCTCATTCTCTAATACAAAATTGTGCAGGTAAAATTCACAAAGAAACCTTTGAACCTTTACATCATGTTGTTTGCAACAAATTATAAAATCTTCAACTTTTTTTAATTCAATTTGTTTTCGAGCCCTCGTGGCTTAATTTTCAACATCAAGTATTGTTCTAACAAAAACAAGGCATAATTAGTGGCAGGAGCCCTGCATGCCAAGACATATGTATATAATGAGCAGATGGTGTCTGTATGAGCTATGACCCTATCTAATTTGAGCTTGATTATCTCTATTTTCTCTTCTACTTTCTGTACCTGTCAAAAGTCTCGCTCTTTGTTGCATTCATTTCCCGAAGTTGCCTTTGCAAATGTTGATATATTTGTTGGGAAATAGTTTCTTGTTTAAGCTGTTCTAACATGAGCCGAGCCTGTGCCAATTATTCCTGAAGATTCAAAATAATGGGGTCATTATGTGTCATGATTTCTTTAGCTTGTATGCTTGTCTAAGTACTTATGCTATGAGAAAGGATGTGTTATGTCTAGGTCTCTTTATTATGGGAGGTCCAAGCCTCTGTCTTAGTAGCCATGCTGTGAGAGGGTACATCCTCTCTCTAAGTAGCTATATCTACAAAAATTGCATGCTTTTCTTCTTGAATGATCACTGGTTGAATGGGTATGGGCTCAGTTTGAGTCCTTGGAGCCCTCTCTTCATGTGATTCTATCTGTATAGGCGCGTTTTCTTTCTCTAGGGTTTTATCCGGGACCTTTCCCATTGTGATTTACTTTATTTTTATTTTGAGCACTCTTATTGTTTTTTGAAGCTTTTGTTGTTCTTTCCTAAGCTTTTTCAATTTGGCTCTATACCTTTTCAAAGGAGCAACTATTCTGATGGCAGTCTCATTAATCATTTCTACTTCTAAAGAGTTTGGTTGCTCACTCTTGCTCTATTCTAAGAGGACCGTATCTCATGATTGAATATCAACTTCCTGAAGCATCTCTATATCTACTTCTTCTCCTTGGCCTATGTTTTTTGTACTTAGGCCTACATGGCTATTTTCTACTGGAAGCGTGTCGCTTAATTGGTGCTCTACCTCCCAAATGGCCTCTACAACGGTTTCTGTTTCATAGCTTGCATATTTTAAGGGAGATAGAATTTTGGTGTCACCAACATTCTTAGGAGGTTGGGCTACTCCTATATTAAGATTGAGTGGGCTTTTAGTCTGCATGTAATCGTTCATATTGGCCAAGACCTGGGCAAATACAAAATCATGTAACAAATCACCTTGGGGGTTGATGCTTCGTATTGAGGGATGTCTTGATTCATTTCTTTGCTCTTCTCCCGAATGCCTTGTTTCTTCCTCATGGTTTGATTCAGGGTTATCTTGGCCTTCCAACTCTAGCGGTAGGTATTGTTCACTTACTGGGCTAGATAATTCTATAGGTTGACTGATACTGCCTTGAGGATTTTCGGTCACTCCTAATCTTGACCTTGACCTTATGGATTGTCTGTGCTTTGATGTATGTTCCTTGAAAGGGTAGGCCTCTTCCTTTTCAGAATAGGGCTAGGTGTAGGCAAAGCTAAACCTCCTTCGAGAGCTAAAATTAAAGCATCCTAGCATGATTGTTGTTGGGCAAGCTTATAGCTGACTCTTAGCCTGATTAGGCAGTGGTGGCTTACTACGATATCTATGTGTTGGGATGTTCTTAGCCTCTCAGTGGTGTCATGCAGTAAAGAATTTAATAATGCAGGTAAGTTAATAGAGCACTTTCATTCTAGAACTGCTAAGAGTTTGAGTTGATGTGGCCTTACCATGTCTTTGCGCTTGTCGCATGTAATGTAGTTCTGGATGATTCTTGCTAGTCCTGCCCATGGTTCTCCAAGAGAATATGGTTGAACGCCTTTGAACTTTTTGACCAGCTCCTATCAATCATCTCTAAAAGCCTCAATAGCATCCTGCTGCCTCAACCAATTACCAGCCCACACTAGTCCTTCTGCCGGTAACCCGGATACTTCCGCTATCACTGTGTCTAATACAGTGATTTACTTGCCCCTTACCATAGATTGTCCATTATGTAGATTTCATAAGAATTCAATGGTAATTTCCTCATTGGGTGGTTTAAATCTAGTAAAGTATGCTATCCACTTGGCTTGAGCTAAAATTTCCCTAGCTGCATCAGAAATAGCTAGTATTAGCAGTTCTCTATGCACTGTTCTTCCTCCCATAGTGCTAGAATTCTACAAATGATAAGTGTAGCAAGGAAAACACAGTGACGAACAGAACTGAGTGATGGAACAAAAAATGGTTGTGATAGTTTTATCAGGTGATACTTTATAAATATAAATACCATTATTGAGGGCTATTATCATATCACATGCTCTGTGATCATGGAATGTCATATCATTATGCAAAATCCAATGAAAAAATGAGAGTGCATTCATAAGTACACTAGAGGTCCCTGCCCCCTTCAAAATAATAGGTCACCTATGATTGAATGAATGAAAGGGTAAAGCACTGGTGGAAAAGTACAGAGGTAATGGATTTGCAAAGTACGCTTATTAATAAAGGACCATAAAGGATATTGGAGTGGTGAGATCAAGGCTTGTACCAAGAATTATCAATAAGTGATAGGGTGTCGTGATGTGATATGATAAAGGAAAAGGGACAACATGCACAAGGAATACTACTTTAGTGCTATTATTCCACTTAAACTGTTGTGATTGATTAAAAAAATATTCATGCATAAAGGTTCAAGGTATGGTAGGACCATAATCTGCCTGTATAAAAGCTTATAAGTAGACGGTATTATAATAGCTATTGATGTAAAATAAAGCTTCAATACCATCAACAGAGCTTTTGTTGCCTATAGGTGTCCATAGCCTCGACATAGTTGGTTTCTAACCCTTGGAAACCATGGTCCTCTTTGTATAATTGGGGAAGTGTCTTATGATTTCCATAGTAGATACCAATGTGCTAGCTTGGTAACTAGGTGAACACATTGCCATTCATTCAGAAGTAGCGAAAGTAGTCAGGCCGGCTCATGATGAGGCCTCCTATTTCCAAGGATTTTATTTGTTTATGCATCCTTTGCATCATATCTCTGGTGTGGTCGCCATAGTGGGAATGCTAGTTTGCTGCTTCCTTATGATCATGGTAGGTTGGCTCCTGATGAGACCTCCTATCCTCCATATGTTGAAAAAAATTCATAAAACTATTAGTGAATATCTATCTATCTATATATATATATCTTATATATCTATATATATATATATATATATATATATATATATATATATATATATATATTTATATATATATATATATATATGTATATATTATTTTACAATCCAAATTTTATACATAGAGGGTGGCTCATCACTCCTTAAGAGTACGGATGGCGGAAGAAGTTTAACAAATCAATATAAAAAAATATACCCATAATCTTATTAATACTTCAGAGAGAGTTACACAGGAAAGGGGGAACCAACATGGTATAGATAATCAATCAATTTTGTTTATAGTGGAAATGAAGGCAGTAAAGTGAGATAGATAACTCTGTCCTTTTCTTTTTTAGGATCATCAAAAGAAATCTTGTTAAAGATGATAATATTCATGGTATTCCTGTGTTCCACTAAACCTCCATATCTTTTGTCACTAAATATGTATTGTACCTTTCATGCCATTAAGAATATCATAAAGAGTGAAACTGGGGTGGTCTAGGGATGATTATGCATAAAGAGTGAAACTGGGGTGGTCTAGGGATGATTATGCAAGGAAAAGAAAGAGGATGTTCTCAAAAATATTCACAAAGCACTGTTCTTTGAAAGGAAAAGGAAAAGAAAACCCAAACAAAACGTATTCTTCCTTAAAGGGAACAACAATTGTTCCCTGTAAGGAACATCAAAGAGAAATACATAAAAGAATGTGTTGTTCCTTATAAGGAACAACAACTGTTTGTTGTAGGGAATAGCAAATAAAATAGTCACAAAACGATATTGTTCCCTATAGGGAACAATAAAGAAAAAACATAAAAAAGTTGCTATTCCTTAGAGGAAATAACAGTTGTTCCCTGTAGGGAACAACAAGGGAAATACATGTTAAAAATTGTTGTTCCCTATAGGGAACAACAACTGTTACCTGCAGGGAACAACAAGAGAAAACACATGCAAAAAATTGTTGTTCCTTATAGGGAACAACAAAGCAAGCTACACACGAAAGTTGTTGCTCCTTGTAGGGAACTATTATAGACATATTTGGGAATTGCAACCCCAATCAAATATGTCCATAAACCAAGGGATTCTAAACCCCTAAAAGTGTTGTTTCATACCTTAAAGGAACAAGGTTAGCTGATTACATCATTTCCCAGAAGTTCTCCATGAAAAACTACTCAGAACTAGTCAAAACTGTACTATATTGACTGCTCCATGCTGAGGGTGCGATACATCTCACCTGTTAGATGCAAAGGGTGCAATGCATACTAAAAATTCCTTCTATAGGGTGCGATGAGTGAGAGAAAACAAATGGCAGAGGCAATTTACTAGGTGGAAACCTAGAGAATCTTCTAGAAATTGCTCATTTGACACTTGCCTCTCTGAATTCGCCCAGGGATGAATAAGATATCATGAAATCTCCAAGTGGAACCAAGAACTATCAGTGAAATGACACTAATCAAAATCCCAGAAGATGACTCACCCAGCTGCAAATATCTATATTTGGATCCGTCATCCTAGAGATCTAGAGGTTTGAATTTTGTATTTTGTAAGGAAGTGTTGTTGGTTTCTCTGTGAAACATTATAGTGTTGGGTGATCTAGATTTTCATGAGGTGAAGAGGGATTTCATGCTGGGAGGATGGCAGTGGATTAGACTGCTGGGTTGCAATCGTCTCTTCTACTACTTCTATCAATAAAGATATTTGAGTTTTCCTCCATATTCTTGTATATTTCTGAATCTTGTATTGGTGTATGCATTTGTATGGTTAATATACATCTGATCCTATATTGTTTATGGTTATAGATCTCTATGCTTTGAAGGTATTATGCTGCTTTGACTCTATAGGTGTTATTTGAAGTGAGACAAGTGAGGAAAGAGTGACGAAGCTCTCTCAAAGGAGGGAGGAAACAAGCAAGGAGCTAAGCAAAAGATTGAGGTTGGTACTCTCTACTTCTCTCTCATCTATCTATCATAAAGGAAACACAAGTAACTTTAGTTTGTTTATTTCTAAGATAGCTACTCGTCTTAGTGCGACTAATAGCTCTAAATGGACACTAGTTTTCTCGAGAACAAAATGGCTGTAGGTTTTAACCCCGTACAGAAATTACCTGCATACGTATTCTAAATCACAGGAAAAATAAAAATGCGAGAGCATAAAACATAAAACACATATACCCAGAGATTTCCCACTAGATCTCAAAACTGAGACTACCAGCTTGGTTTTTCATTATATTCCTTACAATGTTACAATACATATTTATACATGCTGAAGCATCCAATACCATGGACCGAAAACCATTGCGTCCAAAACCATGGACCGAAAACCATAGGTAGGTTCTCCCAACCTAATATAGGGTCCAAAATTTTTTTTCTTCGGGCGCTGCCCCAAACCCCATAGAGGGGGGATCCCACCCCCTCAAAACCCCTGGATTAGGGGGGCTGCCGGCCCCCATGACCCCCCCGCTGCGCAATCGGCGCAACGAAGGGGGGGCTCCGCCCCCCCCTCTAACGCCCCGGTTCACTACGTAGGTTAGTTGTGGAAAGAATATAACACAACCCAACAATGGCAACTCCATTGGGGAACGAATAGTTTGATTATTAGTTACTGTTTTTTGCTTTATAAACTATAGACGGAGCCTGAGGTTAAGCCAGCTAGCCTTCGAACTGCTTTTACTATGCAACTACAAAGTAGATGAATGTTGCTTTAATCAATCTATGGGTTATTTTATGAAATAAACATCTTACTTGCAAACATCCTAAGTGCCCTAGTGGTAGCTCAAATAACCTCATTAGATTAGCCCCTATACTTTGTGTTTACTACCTATCATAAGCTCAGCCTAAACCCCTGAACTTAGCTACAAATTATGAGTGAAAAACGAGCTCAGTCTCATCCCTGGACCATTGCACTATCTCTCATTAGTAGTCTATATGCATCACACCTCCCATGTGCTGCAGGTGAGATGGATTCCTGTTTCACTTAAGGACAGGTGCGATGATTGAGTAAGACTGTTTCTGCCTCCAGATTTTGGTTTTTTCTTCATTATTTTCAGCTCTATTTACGAGTTTTGTTTTCTATGATCAGTATATCACTATTGAAACCTTCATACTTTACATTATTCAGCCTCCATTGATAACAAATTGTCAATGTTTTTTGTGTAATTTTCATCATTTATAGTCCTCCTTTGCAAATAGTAGCTTAATCGAACTATCATATTTTGATTTGGAAGTGTCACAAATGTTGTTTTCAGTCAAGAAAAAGAGTGTTGTAAAGTATTCCTCTTTTATATAGTCGATTACTCTTTTGCCATTGTATTTGATTTGAGTTATCAATTCTTTGAAGTGTCGAAGTGTCGTCTTACTCTTCCTTTCGTTTTTTGAAAAGAAATTGTTAAAGTATCGCTTTGGGGAAAAGTAGTTCAGATCTATATTTAGTTTTCTTTTTGTAATTCTCATATTAAGGAAACTAAAAAAAAAATACATGCACGTGCATTTGCATTTAGACTGCATACGGAAATTGATTTAGGAAAAGTGCATTTAGTGTGTGCTCTCTAATCTATGTTGAAAGGATTTTACTCTTATTTCCTTAGTAGCTAGGATTTTCATTGCTAAAAGAAAATAAATGACTCTTTATCATCTTAGATTGTATATTTAGGAATTGTATATCTAAATCACGTAGTGAACCTTGAAAGGAAAACTTATTAAGAAAGATGAACTGTAAAATAAACCTCAATGAACATAAAAACGCTTTGGAGCCTAATGCACAACATCTAAAAGTCTAGGCTAGAGATGTATTCTGACATCGTAAAGCCTGGTAACTATTATTTTCATTGTAGATTGGGTGATTCCTCCTCTTTGATACAACAAGTGCCAGTACAGACTTGTGCTCCCACGTACTGTCAAGTATGTATTGGGAAACCACAATAGGTTGTACCCTTTATCCTTAGGAAGTTGTGTCTGCCGCCCTATCGATCGTAATGCATTGAACATAGCATTCATGAAGATTGACTACTATACGTAAAAAGTATTCTCTAGTTTTGCAATTGGTTTGGTAATCACTCTGTCTAGATTTCTAGAGTAGTCACTTTCATTCCTTTTTAGACTCCTTAAAAGTAAAGGTCTATCTGAGCTCTTGTCACTTCAGGCTCATTAAAAATCAAAGGCGACTAGAGTCATCTTTAACTTTTTTTCGACTCTTAAAAATTGAAAAAGCAAGTTGTGTCAAAGTGTCATAAAATTTATTTTAATCAGAATAACATCACTGTTCCCTCGCTGGTCTTAGGTTGAGAAAATGGAGTCCACCAATCAACGATTTCCCCTCGGGGGGAGTCCTAGTCCTTTCTTTTCTTTGAGAGATGTTGGTGCTCCACATATGGCTACATTGTCCCTTTCGGGACTCATAATTGGCCCACCAGTATGGATTTTCTCGACCTCTGTCGTTCAAAAAATTGTAATTCCTTAGCAATCAAATCAACTACTAGATGATACTAAACTTTCTCCCCAACCTTCTACTTCATTTATTTCTCCCTCTCCTTCTTCCTCTTTTCTTGGTGAAGCTAGCAATGCTAAAAACCAAGTAACTGAGAAGGAGAAGAAAGGGAAGGAGAAGAAGAAGAAGAAGAAGCCAATGGCAAAAGGGGGCAACCATGCATCTTCTAGTGAAAATCCACACACTGCACCATCCAAACCTCAATCTCCATGTGTCATTTAAAAAGGAGACCACTATCATCGAGATTTTCCTTGCATCCAGTGGATCTTAAGAGACTGGTCTAACTGCTATCACAATCTGGGGTCTTCAACCACTGATGATCATGTTGAGAGCACACCATTGAATAGTGAAAATGAAGTCAATGGATATAAACGAAGATCTAAATTTCCTTGTAGACTGTGTGAAGGCGATCATGATCTCCACCATTGTACTTTCCTGGACGAAGCTAAAAGAGTCTTAGATAACTATCCTACTTCACTACAACGACTTCCTCCTGGATACAAGAAACTCTTGCCATGTCCATCACTAGTTGAAAATCTGACTGACACACCTTTGTTGTCAGTCGAAGCACCTATCATTGAAGATAAACCTTTTGAGTCCACATCAGACCAAAGTCAACAGGTCGAGATGGCAGTCGACCTAGTCTTGTCTTCAGAAAGTCGATATTCAGATGATAGAGTCATCAAAGAGAATGAGAATGACACTGTTCAAATTCTTCTTGTTAACACAGAATCCAGTGAACATGGGGGCAATATACCCATTCCTTTACTGTAGGAAGGAATTTCATTGGAGATTCATCCGGTTGTTTATTTGGTCCCTCCTCCAAGCAATCTAGTCATTTCCTTCGATTGGAATCTACTAGGGAGACCCCGATTATCATCTAATGTACCATTTCAAATCATAGTACAAGCTTACGGAATGATCATGGCTGGTACTATCATAGATGAAGGGGCTTTTGTGAGTATCCTTTCCTCAACTACTAGGAAAGTTCTTGGTTCGCCATCGCTTCTGCCTGAGATTCGAAATTTGTCAAGCTTCAACAAAGAAATGAGTCGACCATTAGGGATCCTTCAAAATTTGCCTATAACTTTGAGAAGGAAAACCATTCATCTAAATGTGATGGTAGTCCAAGGGCCTCTATATTACAATCTACTCCTTGGGCGTGACTACATTTACAACATGGGAGCTATTGTTCAAACACGGCTACTAGTCAAACACGGCTGCTAGTCAAATGGCATCCCTAACTAGTCTTTTTGCACAAAGAATGTCTCATCAACCTCTAGTTCATCCACCTGATTAGCGTGAGTGATTCAGTGAATGTGACTAATCCCAGGGGGTACGCACCCTGGTCTGCTTCGGCAGGAAAGCTACAAGTATAAGGTAGGTTTCCGTGTAGGATATATGACTAGTCTGACACACCCATCCATTTAGGAAAATAAGATTATATTGGAAAAGGATTCCCTCATCAAAGGTTATGTGAGTGGAAGCTCCCACCATTCACCTTTGCCTATTTCGATGGACAAAGCTAAGGAATTAGTTTGTCTACAAATGTGGATGAAACAACCTTGCTTTAATGAGAGAACTTTCATATGGTAACCTGGAAACTCTACTTATCTTTATATCTGGGGGCATGCAAACCTTTTCTACGCAAGTGAAAAGTGACCAGCGTAACTCTAACCCCATAGTTTTTTACTAACTTCAACTGCTTAAGTTAGGTGATTGGTCTGGTCAACCATTCACCTTTGCAGGGGCCAAATGGCACTGGCAGAGTAAAGGAAAGGTTTCCTGCTGAGAAGCCATCCTACCTAACCTCAGTAGTTCTTTAACCCCCAGGATAGTAGTTGATCGTTTGTAGCTTGCATACAAAACACTCTGGAGCAAAGTTGCGCATGGGGCAAGCACCCTATAAAATGAACCTACTAGTGAGAGATATCCTTATTATACGACTGGCACGAGCAATGTTTTTGCAAAGTTCAATCTCATTAAAAAATAAACCTAAATATGAGCATCTGTTCCCCCAGAGTTCAAGCTCATTAAAAAATGAACCCACTTTTGGTAAATAACCTTTGTGTTTGCATTACTATCAGCTTTTGAGCCTTGGTCATGTTCTTACCATCACCTCCACTTTTTAGTCGATCATCTGCCTCCACTTGATTATTGACCCTTTTGAGGAACAGCTGCGATGAGTGACTCTGTTAACTATCTTCTTTACACTGCCATTATTGAAAAGTTCCAAACCTTACCTAGAACTAGATACTACTCGAAAATATCACTCATTCCTCGAAGATGAGTATCTTTTAAGCTCATTTTAGACTCGTAAAATATAAAAAGATTGTTGAGAAATTGGCCTCTCCAGCTCGTTAAAGTGATTGGAAGTGTCATCCCTCCTCTATATTTTAATATTTTTGGACTTGAGGGATCATTACACAAAAAGATCGAGTGCTTGTCTTTTTCTACTCGTTAAAGTGATCAGAAAAGTCATGCCTTTCGTATTATTTTATACTTTTTCGGACTTAAGGGATTATACTATGAAAAGGAGTTACTGGAGTTGCCTTTTCGTCTCTTTTCAAACTCTCTAAAATAGAAAAGGACCGGGTTATCTTTGTTGTTAAGCTCATTAAAACAATAGTGAGAAACTTGTCCATTATAGATAAGAGTGAGTTTCACTATCGCTAGGCTAGCTAAAACATAGCGACAGGTTTTCCCAAAGGGCAAATTATAGAAAAAGCATATGTTATCCTCCTCGAGCTTGACCAAAAATAAAGAGGTACTGGTTAGTAATGACTGGGGAAAAATTACGAAGAAAACTTGAAGAACTTCTTTGGTAGTAGGTCGCTCTTGAACATGACACTTTCACTCCATCACCATGATTGAGTCGGGTTGGGTTATTCCGTTCACCAATCATATCACCAGTGGTCCTCTGTACCATCCATTTTTGGAGTTAATGCTACCAATCCATTTTCAGTGTTGTTGATATGTTCAAGAGAATTCACTCAGAGAATTCACTAACCCAACTTATGCCTCATCCACTGCAATACCTTCACGTTCCATTCTTTCATGACCACCACCCTGAACCTTGTATCATCAGATCGTTTTCACCTCCACAAAATCATTTGCTCTGTTCCATTTCGTAGATGTGGGATTCATTAAGGCCCTCCTATGACAATTCGCTTATTTTTAAAATCAGCTCATTATCCAAGACGTCCACTTAGGAACAATCCTTTCAGTACTTTGAAGCTTGCATGCCTCAATGGCAAGTTTCTCACTTCTAGTGACAGGTTTACACCAATGGCCTTTGACCAAAAGATTTTTCATGGTGTTCGACATTGACTCATGTATTCACACCACATGAATTATACTGTAGTACCTTGAGGGTCATTATCATTATTGGTGATTCCTCTCATGCCTATTAACAACTTACATCATTGGCTGCTAATCAGGCGATGTCTCTCCATGTTCAACATCAAAACATCTTTTCACATGGATTGAGTTGTATTTTGGGCAAATATTGAATGAGTTTGAAGACCCCGGATCTAGTTTCATCCATCTGTTCTACAATATATTTAGGAAAATTAAAGACATCAAATGTACATCATAGCTGCATTGATAATCATCCAAGTGAAGGGATGATGGCTTGGCTAGAATAATTAGTCTGCCACACAGACAGTTGCCTCTCCTATGTACATGAAAATGAATTTATAAAGATGAGCATGGGAATGCTCGCCTCAGCTAGATCACGAAAATATTATGAAGATAATTTATTATATTGTATCTTACTACAAGTCACCTTCTAGTTAAAAAAACCTCGGATCCTCATGATAAAGCATTTCACCCGACATCAGAAGATTTATAACCTCATGCTTTAGGGGGAAACTATTATAGACATATTTGGGCACTGCAACCCCAATCAAATATGTCCATAAAACAAGGGCTTCTAAACCCATAAAAGTGTTGTTTCATACCCTAAAGGAACAAGGTCAGCTGATTACATCATTTCCCAGAAGTTCTCCTTGAAAAACTGCTCAGAATTGGTCAAAACGGGACCATATAGACTATTCCATGCTGAGGGTGCGATGCATCTCACCTGTCACATGCAAAAGGTGTGATGCATACTGAAAATCTCTTCTGTAGGGTGCAATGAGAGAGAGAAGACAAATGGCAGAGGCAGTCTACTAGGTGGAAACCTAGAGAATCTTCTAGAAACTGCTCAAATGACACTTGCCTCTCTGAATTTTCCCAGGGATGAGTAAGAGAGCATGAAATCTCCAAGTGGAACCAAGAACTGTCAGTGAAATGACACTAATCAAAATACTAGAAGCTGAATCACCGACCTGCAAATATCTATATATGGATCCCTCATCCTAGAGATCCAGAGGCTAGAATTTTGTATTCTGTAAGGAAGTGCTATTGGTTTCTTTGCTAAACATTATAGTGTTGGGTGATATAGCTTTTCATGAGGTGAAGAGGGCTTTCATGCTGGGAGGATGGCACTGGATCAGACCGCTGGGTTGTAATCCTCTCTTCTACTACTTCTATCAATAAAGCTATTTGAGTTTTCCTCCATATTCTTGTATGTTTTTGAATCTTGTATTGGTGTATGCAATTGTATGGTTGATATACATCTGATCCTATAATGTTTATGGTTATAGATCTCTATGCTTCTTTTATGGTATTATGCTGCTTTGACTCTACATGTGTTCTTTGAAGCAAGAAAAGTGAGGAAAGAGTGGCGAAGCTCTGTCAAAGGAGGGAGGAAGCTTTGTCAAAGACTAAGGTCGGTACTCTCTTCTTCTCTCTCATATATCTCTCATAAAGGAAAACACAAGTAACATTAGTTTTTTTGTTTCTAAGATAGCTACCCATCTTAGTGGGACTAGCAGTTCTGAATGGACACTAGTTTTCTCAATAACGGGAAAAACAAGAACAAAATGCACGCCAAAATTGCTATTCCTTAGAGGGAAAAATAGTTGTTCCCAGTAGGGAACAACAAGCAAAATTCACATGAAACTTTTTGTTCCCTGTAGGGAACAACAAATCAAAATACACACAACAATTGTTGTTCGCTGTAAGGAATAACAATTGTTCTTTGTAGGGAATAACAAAGAAAAATGCACACAGAAATTTGTGAACAACATTGGATAATACACATGAATATTGTTGTTCCTTAGAGGGAACAACAGTTGTTCCCTATAGGGAACAACAAAAGAAAAATAGAGAAAAACTAATATACAATTTATTATACAAGAAAATTCAATCAAACAAATAGGGAAATTCATGTACAAATTAAAAAAAAAATAAAAAAATCCATGTACTGATGTTGTGGAAGGGTTGCCCTCCTCAATAAGAATTTGTATAGTGGAATCTTCCCGTAACTATTGGAAAAAGGATTCCCCTGTAAGTGGTTTGTGATAGAGGCGTACTTGATGTCCATTCGCTTTAAAATAGTAGCCATACCCATCATTGGTGTCTAATGTAAGGGTGCCATTATCATGCAGCTCTTGTATCTCATAGGGGCCTAACCATGTGGTCCGGAGTTTGCCTAGGAAATCCTGGAAGCTAGAATCATACAGAAGTGCCCAATCACCTTCATGGGAGATCTTCTTCTTGATAAGGGCATCATGCCATTTCACTCTTTGTTGTTGGATGAGTGCAGTATGTTGAAGAGTTGATAGCTAGATATCATCCAATTCATTGATTTGATGTAGCCTGTTAATCTGTGCTTCATTCAAGTCCAAACGTACTTCTTGAGCTATTCTCAATGTTTGAATTTCAAATTCTATTGGGAAGATAGGTTCTTTGCCAAATAATAGCTGATATGGGGAGTATCCTGTGGTATTTCTTCATGTTGTGTGATATGTCCACAGGGCTTCTAACAATTGGGTAGCCTAGTCATGTCTATGTGTTGTGATTGTCTTTGTTAGTATAGCCTTGATTACTTTATTGGTACTTTCTACCTAACCGTTTTCCTGCAAGTGGTATGGAAATGTGATTCTATGCATGATATGATGATTTTTTAATGTTGCAGTGATCTTATGGCCTACAAATTGTGGCCCTCCATCCATGATTATTTCTCTAGGCAAGCCATACCACACGAAAAGTTGGAAAAGAAAGTGGATTACTGAGTCCTCCATTGCCCTCGGTAATGCTTCTTACTCCACCCATTTAGTCACATATTATGTCGTAACTAGTATATATGTCTTTTGATTAGATGATTGGTTTACTGGGCCAATGAAATCTAACACCCATCCTTCAAAAGTTTCAATGACTAACTACATATTCAAGGGCATCTCGTAAGACTGTCCATGGCGGCCCATTCTTTGGTAGCTATCACATGCTTGGACAAACTTCTTGGCGTCCTTAAAAATGGTGGGCCAATAATAGCCCATCTGTAAGACTTTATGCCGAGTCCTGCGATCTGCAAAGTGTCCACCGCAAGGCCCATCGTGGCAAGCTTTTAAGACATCAAATATTTCATCCTCCATGAGACACCTTTGAATATGCATATCGGTTGTTGTATGAAAGAGATATCGTCCAATCTAGGAGAACCGAGTGCTAAGTTATACTATTAGTTTTCTTTCACTAGGCATTATGTGCTTGGGTAATTTTCCCACTGTTAGGTAGTTCACGACATCCGCGTACCACGGTGTTTTCATAGTTACAGCAAATAAGTTCTCATTAGGGAACCAGTCTTCTACTACTGTCGAGTCATCTATCTTTGGCACATGTGAGAGGAATTTTGCTACCGAATTTTCCTTTCCTGGTCAATCCTTGATTGTTATGTCAAATTTCTACAAAAGGATAAACCATCGTGTCACTCTTCCATTCATAATAGGTTTATTAGCTAAATATTTAATAACAGAGTGATCAATATACAAAACCATAAGGTATCTTGTTATATAGTGTCTGAATTTATTAATAGCATAGATTACAGGTAGAAATTCTGTCTCGATTACGGTGGACTTCAACTCAGTAGGAGTTAAATTTTTCTGATGTAGTATATCACGTAAGGCTTCTTATATTCCTCCTGGCAAAGAACTTCTCCCATGGTTGTATCTGATGCATTAGATGAAATCTGAAATGACAAATCCCTGTTTGGGCCCCATAATACTAGTGTTGTTGATACTAGCCATTTTAAATCTTCAAAAATAGTCTCACATTTGTCAGTCCATAAAAAATTGATATTTCT
The DNA here is from genome assembly GCA_000404065.3 of Pinus taeda. Lineage (NCBI taxonomy): Eukaryota > Viridiplantae > Streptophyta > Pinopsida > Pinales > Pinaceae > Pinus > Pinus taeda. Next base: position 111,360 of record APFE030995370.1, on the reverse strand, counting down.
TATTAAAGCATATAATGGTGTAACAATTTCAGAGAAATTCTTTACCAATCTTCTATAATATGTAGAAAATCCCAAAAGACTACGTACCTCAATTTGTGGGAGGAGGTAGGTATCGAGAGGATTATCTAAATTTTTCTTGGATCTACCTAAATTCCAGTTGCTGAGATGTAGTGACCCAGGATCTGGCAATCAGCCATCATCATGTGTCATTTCTCACATCTTAATAGAAGCTGGTATCAATGCATCTTGGTTGGACTTTCTCTAGCTTTTGTAATGCTGGATTGAAGTCATCTCCATAGGGTGTAAAGTCATCCATGTACACCTCGAGTCCCTTTTTTATCAAGTCTGAAAAAATGTTGAGTATGGCTCTCTGGAATGTGGCAGGTGCATTGCACAATCCAAAAGGTAATACCCTGTAAGAAAATGTACCCCAAGGGCAGGTCAAGGTAATCTTCTCCTGGTCTTTAGGGGAAATTTGGATATGGTTGTAGCCGCTAAAGCCATATAGGAAAGAGAAGAATTTTCTACCTACCAATATGTCCAACACCTGGTCGATGAACAGGAGGGGGAAATGATTTTTTTAGGTTACTTTATTAAGCTCTCTATAATCAACACATATTTTCCACTTCCCTTTCTTTTTAGGCACCACAACTAATGGAGAAACCCATTTGCTATTAGATATAGGATAAATGAAATTTACATCTAATAGTTTTTGTAGTTCATCTTTAACAACATCTTTAAGGTGAGGGTTTAACCTCCGCTGAGGTTGTCGAATCGGCCTCAGATATTTCTCTGTATAGATGTGGTGCATGCATAACTAGGGATCAATCCGTTTCATGTCTGGGTAATCCCAAGTGAAAGCCTCTTTATATTTTCCAAGGAGTTCAACAAGCCTCTACTCCTGGTCATTAGTCAGGTTTTTGTTAATGTTTAGGACCTTCCCTAGCTCAATTTCAATGGGTTTGCTATTATAAACAATTGTGGTTGTTATTGTTTAGTCATTAATATATTTTAAGGTATCTTCTTCGATTTCATTATGCAGGGCTGCTTTGATCATGTGATATTTTAGATTGGATACGACATTCGGTTGGTTAATGTAAGTGTTGATGATGTCATATTTTGTTTTATTCTTAAATTCAAGAGCATCTTCTATAGTTAGCTGAGCTAGAGGATATAAAGCTAGATTCTTCACATTACTTCCTCTTGCTATGGTTATGCTACCTGTTTGACAGCTTATGTAAGCATTTGCAGTTTCTAGCTAAGGTCTTCCTAGAATTAGGGGATGTCCCTCTAGCCGGTTTCTAGGATTGATGATCAAGAAATCTGTTGGGTATTCCCAAGAATTTATAGACACCATTACATCCTGTAATGTCCCTTCTGGTTTGACTACCGGTCGATTAGCCAGTTCCAGCAAGGTCGTGGTTGGATCCAAGGCTGTAATACCAAGCTTTTGACAGGTTTTTGTTGTGAGAATATTAATGGATGCTCCTAGATCAATTAATGCATTGGGGAAGGAACTTCCATTTATTTGTACCATGACTATCGGGTTTCTTGGGTCCTCATATTTCATCAGTGTTTCTCTGCCTAATAATAAATCAGACAAAGTTCCAAATAAGTGGACAGTTGGGGTTGTTTTTATTTTCCTCTTTGTCTTTTTCATACACAATTCCTTAATAGTTTTTGCATAAATTGGAATGTCCTGAATAGTGTGGAGGAGAGGTATTTTTGCACATAGATTTTTTAATTCTCCCATAAGATCAAAATCTGGATATTCTATTGAGTGGGGTATAATAAATCTCTCTGGGAATTGTGGAGAAGAGGTAATAGTTTGATCATGGCCTTTTTATTTAACCGTGTTCTCCACTTGAGGTGTTTGTTCTACATGTAACAGATCTTCTAATTGTATATTTTTATCCCCCTCTAACTCAATTATCCATCCAAACCTTAATTTGAGTTCATTACACTCCCTCTACTCAGTTTCTGGCTCTGGTCCTTCAATAATTTGCACAGATTGGGCTGGTCTATTGTTGGGATTCGGGTTGGGCTGGGCTGCGAGCTGTGTTCATAGATTGGGTTGAGGGTTTTGTTGCAATGTGTAAGGTGCTGGTAGTGTAGATTGAGGTAGGGGGGTTGTTCCTTCTAGCTGGTTTGTAGGTCTTTGTCAGCTTGACTTCCAATTCTGGTTTTGTGAAGTGGAGGGTGGCCATTAAGATGGATATGCATTCTTCTACCAGAATGGTGGAAAGAAAGAGGAATTTGCCAATTGTTGTTTTGATTTTATTGATTGGACGAAGGTGGCATAGAGAATGGTTGTTGTGACCAACTAGGAAAAGGTGGCTGGTTCTGCCACGTAGCTCCTATGTATTTTTGAGTATTGTATTGCGGGGGCTGAAAGAAATAAGATGGGTCATTAAGCGTACATTTTTGTCGTGCTTGCCATTGGTGACACTGATTTGGCAGGTAGACTGGTTCTATTTCTTCTTCTTCCTCCTTGAAAACTTCTTTTAACCATAGGAGCAATGGGCAGTTTTTTGTATCATGATCTTTAGTACATATGGAATAGGTCTGTACCATATCCATCGGGCATTCTTTATGACTATTCTTCTTCCTACATCAAGGGAAAAATATCATCAGGGTCTGTTCTGCTTCAACCTACTTCTGGTTAGATTACATGATGTCTAATTGTGTTGTCAAAGTTCCCAAGATATTTGTTTTCAAATCCTCCAGCATGTTGCCTATTTCTACTTGAGTAATTCTTCCGCTAGAGATTTTTGTGTCCCTGGTGGTCATATCACATTCTGCTAGTTTCAATCTTGTACTGCCTCTTGAGCACTTGATACACAAATTAATAATGTTAGCATAGTCTTCTTGATATACATCACCTTTTCCCATAATATTTAATGTCTCTATCCATTGGTCTTTAATCCCTTTAATTAGCATAGTTTTTAGCACATTATCAGGCGAAGGCAAGGTTGCATAGGGAGACCTTTGGAGGTTATATTGAAAATGCTCCACATACTCTTCCAACGTTTCACTAGGTCTTGTGACCATTTGGAATATTTTATCTTTTAGTTCCCAAGGTCTACCATAGTCCTGATAGTTTTGAATGAAAGAAATTTTCATTTGATCCCAATCATTTATGGTGCCCCCACCTAGTCCCATAAACCAGTGCAAGGCTGCTCGCTTTAACGTAGAGGGAAACAACTTCAGTTTTTGGGGGTCGATGGTGTAATCATAACCCCAACATGATACATCAATGCAAACAAAAATGCATATGGATCCTCTAATGTGAGTCCATGAAAGATGGGAATATTTTTTAGAGTGATGCCTTTCATGGGTGTGTTTATAGGTGTGTCAACGATAGGAAACTGTAATGTAGAGGTTTGGGGTGCTTGTGGGTTATTAGCTATTTGATCAAATATATGCATGTACCCTTCCGAGATCTCTAGAGATTTATTCCTAGGATGACTAGAAGGGGTGGGAATGATCTTAACAACACTCCCTTGGTCTAGGATATAGAGTGTCATTTGCTCAATTACTACCTAAGGGGATCTTGGTTCCTCTGTTTCCATTGTTTCTCCTCATCCTTCACAAATATTATAAGAATTCCCTTCTTGTGAGGGAATTGGGTGTGAATTTTGAATAACTTGAAAACTCTGCTCAGTTCCTTTTGTTTTACTATTGACCTTAGTGTAGGCCACAGATGGTGAGCCTGTGGCCCGAAGGGAGACAATAGGTTTTCTGGAAGCAACGGTTCAGGGACCTACTGATGGCTCAAATTCAGCTTTCTTTAATATGTCGTCGATGAACATTGATTGTCCAAGAGTCACTGGTCCCTTAGATTTTTCAGGTTTGGGATGTGGAATTGGATTGTTTTCAGGTCTTTTCCTCTTAGTCATTCATGCAAAAAATCCAAATGTTTATTTGTATCTTAAGTCCCTAACAATTCTGCTGGAAAGCGGGTAGGGGAGTAGGCATTTTACTTGCTACATATGCTAGTTCCTACCTTCCATTTTTAATACCCAGTTCTCTCTCAACAAAAATGCATTAAACACCTACTTCACGTTTTTATAATTGCGTTGAAAAATGAGTGGAGGAGCAAGCACTTTAATTGCTCATTACATAGGTTCTTACCTTTCATTTTCAATACCCCAATTCTTCCTCAATAGAAATTATCAGATATACATTGCTCTTTGTAAATGGCTACACTCTCTTCGGCAATGGCGACAAAATGTTGATTGATAAAAGGTTCCTTTTAAAAATCCTAATCATCCCCAGTTAATCATCAATCCGGGCAACTCGTCTTATTCCAAGAGTGTACATAGTATGTGGCTACTATTAATTCAGAGAGTAATGCTTCCTAAATTGGAGTATAGCTCGTGATAAAAGAATAAATGCATGTATCTAATAAACTCCAATTACAATTATTAAAGGAAATATCAAACCTCAATCCTCTACTGAAATCAAATCTTACAGCAATTCAAGTAACAACATCGTTAGCTGAGAGCACAGTAACAATAGCTCACTTCTTCTTAGCTAATTCGATCTAGACAATACTCAATCTTAATAAAGCACTCAAGATAGGAATGATATCAATTCTGAGAGTCTAATAGCAATAATCAAACTCTTGCAGATGATTCACTCAATGCAATGCACTATCTAGATAATTCATGTTGTAGTAAACAAAACTCAAACCAAATGATAGCGCTGCAAATTATAAACAAAACATACGCTACTTTGGTGCAAGAAAGTAATGAATAGCTAATAAATTAAACTAATAGAAACTGGAAATTATCAAACCAACCAAACTCTAGAAGAATAAAAAATATAACACAAGAAAGAAGTTAAATCCACCAGAGGCCAGGCCCTTAGCCGCTAACGAACTCTGCTAAGTTACTTCAAATAATGTGAGGGAACAACAAATTCACTTATATATTAATCATCGAATTTAATTAACATTGCAATATAACTGCGTTCTTCAATAGTGCAAGCCTATAATTAAATTTACAACTTGAAAAATAAAAAAAAATTATCCCCTTCTTCCGGCAATTGCTTCCTTTTATAATCAGAAAGGGGTAAAGAGTAAATGGTAAATGCGATCCCTCAGGATCTCCTAATCCTAAGGGATCCGCAACCGCTTTCTATCCTTAGATGTCTTTCTTATTCCATGTTGATCCCTCTAATTTTCTCTCAGCCTTGTCTACAATCAGTGCATTCCTTCCTTTGCTTGTCAAATTTTGTTGTTCCAATGTCAGGGAACATCAATCGTTCCTTTTGTCACTTTCCTACATAAAGAATGGTAAAAGTTAGCTAGATCGTAACTGCAAATAATTCCTTTGTTTGTTAGCATAATTCATCAATATATTAGCGCATTAAGATATGAAAAAGATAAGAATCAAGGAAAAATATGATGAATTTATAGTAAATACATACCCATTTCGTAACTCAACAATTCCATCCCACAATTTTCTGTAGCATGAAAACTCTTTAGGTTTGAATGACAATGACGCCATGTGGTATTATCATTGAAGAACCTCCTTGTTTATAGCTTCACCTTCTCCTCTCTAAAATTCCTGTAATTCAAGAATGATCTGACTAAGAGGCTGAAAAAATCTATAAATTAATGAAGGAATAATACCAAGTGAACATATCCCAAGCTTCCTAATTCAATCCTCTTAAAATGAAACCAGAATGCTTAATAGAGTTCTGGTCCAGGTGCCCACAAGGTCTTACATGTTCCACCTAAAGGAATACATGTTTCAATCTAGGACTAGGAAAAATATTTTAGCATTTTGTGGAACTTTCTTGGATGTGGCCCCTTGAAACAATCACCCATACCAATAGAACTTCCTATTTAAAATGTCTATTCCCAAGCTACATGCATCAAAGTTTTAAGTATTTTTCCGACATAGCATATTTAGGTGTGAGATAGTTTTAGAGGTCCTTTCGGGGATATATTTTTGCAAATAATTTGTCATCAATCTTGAACAACAAAATCATATGTGCTCTTACTGAAGAATCATTGATAACACTTGAAATGGTAAATGTTTTGAATCACCACCCTATAGAAATATGATTTTAACCTTCTGACAATTTTTCCTTGTTATCTGTAATGCACCAAAACAAAGCAACAATATGTATTTGGATTTTAATGATCTACCATGATTTAAATAAGATAAACAATTCTTTCAAATCATAAATTCCCTTACTAAGTGCATAGGATTGAGAGTAGGTCATCTCTCATCTGCTTTTTCAAGGAGCTAAAATCACTTTCAAATATTGATGGAGATAATGATGTGTAATTACCCAATTCAATGGGTTTCTTGGTGTAATATGTTTGCTTTAATTAGAAGCCCTCATGAAAATAACTACAACATTTTAAATCTTATTTTCATAATTTGATATTATAACATTTCATTTTATGATTTTCACACTTGGAAACTAAATGAGTTTGATCAATATTTGTTGCTCTTAAACACTTGAAAAAATTGATTCATCATCCTGTGATATCATTCTTGTGGCCTTGATGAATACCAAACTTGAAATAATTATACAAACCCTTCTTTTTTTAATAGTTTTAAAAACAACTTTGTAGGAAGGTAAAAATTCATCTCTCTCCTCCATGATTGGGTGCTATGTGGTGTGCTGCTCAACACCATATTAATGAATCTAGAAATGGAACTTTGAACTATGATCCTTTATAAATATTGTTTGGTGGATAATGATGGTGCATGTGTGTTCTCATCTCAGTTAAACAATCAATAAGAAAAAGCAACTGAAGGAACCATCTCATGTAGAGACCTTGAAAAAATTGTCTTGTTCTGATTTTCTAGGGCAATCAAATTCTTTCATATGATCACTAAATCAAACCTAGATTTTTCTTGTGCGTGAGGAGATCCTCTGTGCACTTACTAATTTACCTAGGCTTATGGGTGATCTCCATTCAATGCAATAGACATATTAGAGCTTGTTATAACACATGTCCACTTCAAAGAAACTCTGTTTCTGAAATATGCCATTTTGTTTTTATTTATCCATCTCTAGAGAAATATCCCACATTGGTGAGAACAAAATAATGTCACGTTTTTATATTCACTAGTTCCTATGGTCTATACCAACATGCAGTGCACCATACTCTCCTCAGCTTGGGTTTCCTTGGTGCTATCCCCCTTGATACTTGGTCTTGTGTACTTGTTTGCTAGTGTTTGACTTCAGACTTAGTGCTGGCTTTCAATCCTATGGGTTTGTGGTTATGTTGTGAATATTTTCTCCAAGGATAATATTTCTTTTTAATAAACTTGTAAAATTCCATCATAGGTGTTTTTTATTATTATTATTTTCCGAACACTCCGAAATGAGCCACGAAGTCCATCGACCAAGCTTATTAGGTCAAGGGCATAACTTTTGTACCATCATTTTCTTATTTGTGTCATGGATTAAACTGTCATTGACAAGTCTCTACATGGTGGTAGAGAACTACAAAAAGTGAAGTAAATCTCATGATTTGGAACAAAATGATAGGGTGCCAACACTTCTAAGTTCTGAAAAAAAAATGAAAACTCTAATCTTTAGTACCTGCCCTAATTTGATGGAAACTTAAAAAAAAACTAGACCAATTTGGACACTAGCTACCTTGCTTGCAGACACTTCAAAAGAATTGATATTGCAAAATAAATAAAATACGCAAAATGAGCACATGCATCAATCCCAATAACTCAAAATAACATTCAAAAAAATCACACAGGCTATCAAAAAAATCTTGCACTACCTAAACTTTCACTCGTCTGTTGGCCCAATTCATGTACTAGATAAGATTTGACTCTTCTATTGACCTAATTCCTATGAAACTCACACTTTGCTTTTCCTCTCCACTCTCTTTTATGTAATGAGCATTCAAGAAACAAAACATGACAATATCAATGTGTTTAACTAAATATAAAATCATACGTAACAAGGAAACTTACTCTATTTCAATATTCAAAAGCGAGAAAGGAACTTCCCAAATCAAAAAATGATAACTATGGATAAAGAGCGTGTTAGAAACCTTTGGGCATTACTGAGAGGGGTGAGTGGTGGGGTGAATCAATAGTGTGACTTATTATTAATTTTTCATTTTATTTCTTCTCAACTGAATCATATACTTGTTATTACAATAACTTGCGCTATGTTAGAATCATATGACTAAACAATAAACATGTAAAAATATAAGAAACATGTATTAAAATAAAACCATCAAATCACAACCAAAAATGTCATCATTACACATGAGACACAATGTATCTGGTGGAAAGTCCTTCGCCAAGCAAAAAACCACTCTTGTTACTGTTGCACTACTCTATATCTTCTGTTAAGAAAATATAATCTTTTTACATAGATTTTTGACTCCCATCAACATAGAGACTTGACCTCATATATAATTAGATGACTCCCATCAGTCTAGAGGTTTGATTATACTAATCATCTCAAAATACTATGTTCTCACATGGATCTATGAACTACCATCCATTGAAAGCCACCACGATCAATCGATCCTCATGCACCTATGATTGGACTATCCAACTACCATTGGATTGATAAATTGTTCCTTTCATGGAAACTTCACAATTGTTTCTCAACTTCTATTAATTCATCTCTCATCTACTCTATGTCGACCTCATTTCATCTATTTTCAAACTATATCCCAATACTTTCTACTCAACTTGATTAAGCGCTTTAATATGACCTCTAGTAGTAAGAAAATGTCATCAAATAAAAAATCACCAAAATCATATGCTCTCACATAAGAAAAATAGTGGCCATAATCCATCTAACATAACAACTAAATAGTATCACCAACAACAAAAAAAAAATTGATAACAAATGCTCACACCAAAATATGAATGATGTATAATACAATCCACAACATAAGACATTATGGCTATCTACCAAATGCATCAATAGCTACCAGAAAAAGAAATGTGAGTGCCACTAATATTGATCTCTAACAAAACAAAGCTCTGTTACAAGTCTTTGCATCACTGATATGGAATCTAGAGATATGAATCAATAATATACTTCAGGAAATAGATTGCCTCATACTTCTTCCATTAAACATCATAACATGAAGCAATCAAGCTCACTATGGCTCTTAAGCATATTCACATAATTCAACCTTCTCTACGTCACTATTACTCACCATTAACCATCAACCATCTCCAATATCGAACATATAAAACATGGAGGGTGAAATTGACCTTTGGGATGGGATCAAAGGTGCAAAAATTGGACCGAATAGATCCACTAACATCACTACTCATGCAATAAAGGTGTTCACATCATTGGAGGACCCTTTCAAACCATTCACAACCTTTAAAACTTATTCTTGAAGCCTCTAGGAATTTCCATGCTAAGTTTGTTTTTGATTTGGGCAAGGAATGTCGATAACAACTCATGGAAAACCTCAATCACAGGCACAACAAAGGCTAAACTTGATTGGAACATTTAGTCTCTCACATATGCCTATCTCCTAGTGACTGAGGCCTTTTAGTTGCTATCATGAGCCTGCATGGGTGTGACTGAGGTAGAGCATAAGGGAAAACAATGAATTCTCATCTCTTAAACTCCTCCACCAATTCGGTCACCTCGTCTAGCTCTTGTACAAGCCTCCAAACCTCTACCATAGCCTCTGACACATTTGAAAATTGAGAAAACTTGTCTCCCAAGTGTCACTGATAAGTTCACCTAAAATGTAAACAAACAAGTTTGGCAAGAGTGCCAACAAGTACTCCACTCAACACTAACATCTACAAATGTTTAAACACATATGCACACACTTATAACACCTCTACATCATCGTCATCACCATCATCATGAGGCCATCATACTACAACAAAATACATCATCAAGACTGACATCATACAATTGATATCAATGCCAACACAACCATATCAATGCTAACTCAACTAGATGCAACCATGCTATAATGAATGGCATGAACACATCAACTAGACTACATAGGGTTAGCATCAATTCTAAGATGAGCTAGCTGCCATCATGAACCAATGCCAACAACAACTAGCTAGATCCATGCACGCCGTAATGCCAACATAGGGGATCTATAATAAACGTCCCGTGTCACCTAAATAAAAACCAGGTTCAAAGTAATGTGAAATGAATGAATTATCTCTTCAAAAACACCTTGCACACCATCCTATATGATGTCAAATAATTCCATTCATGTGAAGCTTGAATGCATAACATACCATGTTTAGTCACTATCGCTTTGCACCATAACAAAAATGAGTAATGCTTTCAATACTTGATAATAAAATTGTTCAAGTATTCCCCTATGATATAACTTTGTTCCAATATAATTAAAAAATTTAGCAAACAAGTCTCTAGTCGTAAAGAATGAAAAGGGACTATTCCTTCATTCATACATACTGGAGTTGAATATGTTTTATATTATTATAGAACTTTAGGGTTTAATCGCTCCAATTTTGTTTTCTTTATAACACAAGGTGTCAGGTTCTTATACTACTAGTGTAACCCCTTATTATTATTAGTGCAACCCTGTTATTATATTGTTGTGCCCTTACATTGTTATTGTTATGTTGGCTCTGATTATATTATGACCCCTTAGACTCCTATATATAGAAAGGAGGTCTTGTCATTTGTATCATCAAAGAATTATTCATTTGTGTAATGTAAAGGAGGTTTCCCCTTCAAAGAGGCTTATTTTGAAGTCATTGATCTCTCTTTCTATCTCTTTATGAGATAGTTTCATAACATTTACTCTGAAAGCTTTGGATTCTAGGGTTTCACTGCTCCAAACAAGTCATTGTGGAATTTTCGCTATAACATTTTATCTAAAATGTTTCAGAAGCCACGAAAAAAACCCATGTGATCCCAAACCTTTCTAGACCTTGGATCTAAATTTTAGATCTTTTCTAACTATATTTTCAGCGATATTTGCTAAGTTATGGTTTTTGCAAGCTCTAGAATTCCATCTCAAATAGGTCCTCCTGAAATTTTCGCTATAATTTGTTTTCTATGAAGGTTTAGACTCTGAAATTAAAACCCATTTGAGCCAAAATCATGGTGGATATTGGGCATGAATTTTAGATCTTGTTTCGCTACATTTCTGAAATACGGTCCAATACATTTAGGGTTTCTGTAGGCTCCTAAATGACATACTAAACAAATGACATTGGGAAAATCGACATAAATTTTTCTATGTGCATCAAATTAAAATTTCATAAGAAGTTACAAAAAGAGGTCGAACTGTAATTTTTTTTGCATTGGTTTTATGTCTGAAGGGCGAAACAAAGACACATATCGCTTCATACAAGTTTGCTTCACTGAAAAGAATATAATTAGGTCATCTTGGGAGATTGGGCATACCGCTTTCTTCTAGAATCCAATTTCAATAATATTGGTGGCATTAGAAAGAGGACGTAATGGGCTACTATAGGTCGCAATTATACACCTTGGAGATTTGAAATTTTAGAGATACAATAGATTCAAGATCTAGGTGCTAATAACAAGAAAAAGAATGACTTGAATCAAGAAAATAGAAACACCTAGTAATAAAAATTGGATGGATGATTTGAAGAATGCGATCTAAGCTAAGATAAATAGTTTTGTATGTGCCACGAAAGCTAATATCAATGGTAGGGAAGTGTATTTGAGGAAAGGCATGGAATATTTGGAGAAAGACATGGAGGTTTTCAAGTAAGGTGGGACAAAGCTGCTACAAGAAAGGCCTCCTAATGATGAAAAGGTAGTAGAGGAAACTCGTGATGAGAAAAAAATAAATGTTAATCATTATTTCATAGTATCTAACATTGGATTGAAGATGCACCATATTCCAATGAACATTATGAGGAAGCTTGATGGCAAGGATCCCATAACATGGATACAATAGATGGAAAAATATTTTGGTCTACATGATGCGCAATTGTTACGAAATGTATGTATTGAATCTTCATATTTAGAAAAGAACCAATTTTTATTGTATAAAGGGATTTGTTGTTGTAAACCAATTGTCACTTGGTCAATTTTAATGGAGGAAATCATAGCACATTATGAGGATACAAAGAGCAACAACTTATTTATCCAATTGATAAATCTCAAACAAAACGGTTCATCAACAAAGCACATTGAGGACTTCAAAAAATTGAATATAATGGTAAGTGATATTCTATAGAAGAAGAGGATTGATGTCTTCATAGGGAATTTAAATGATAACATTAACCATGAGGTTCATATTTGAGAACCTAATTCTTTGGAGAAGGCATTCAGGTTGGAAAGAAAAATTGAAAGAAAAATGATGGGAACAAGAAATCCTACCACTCATAATTATAAAGATGGAAGTGTTGTTTCTCCTAGCCTTCCACAACCTACAAGGTTGACACCAAAACAATTGGAAAAAAAGGAGAAAATTAACTTTGTTATAGTTGTGATAGAAAATATAGTAAAGGTCATAATTGTGATGAGAAGAAATTATTTTACATTGATTGCGAAGTGAAGGAAGAAAAAGATCAAGAAACATCAAAAGAAGAGGATATACACCAACAACCAATCACAGAGAAAGAATAGATGAATTCGACCACATTTTGTAATGCATTGGAAATAATTACCACTCCTCAAACTCTCAAGATAGAAGGATATATGGAGAAGAAAAAGTATAACCTCACTTTTGCACAGAATCGAATGAAACAACAAACATGTCAACAACACAGTGAAAGAAGTTTAGATATAGGCGACTGGGTATTTTTACGACTACAACCATACAAATAAGTGTCCCTCAAGTAATTTAGGAAGGCTAATAAATTATCACCAAAGTACTATTGTCCTTACAAGGTGCTGCAAAAGATTGGAACTATGACATACAAATTGGAGCTTCTTGCATCTTCCAGAGTGCCCCTAGTTTTCCATGTTTCATGCTTAAAGAAGGTTATAGGTAACAAGCTCCTAGTTCAAACAATATTGTCAAAATTTGAAAAGGAAGGAAAAATCATATCGAAGGCTCATGCAGTCATGGAAACAAGAACCCAACTACTATGAAATTGATTAGTTTCAAAGTATCTCATCAAGTGGAAGAACTTATCTGTAGACAATTCCACATGGGAGGATCAGAATTTTATACAGAAGCATCGAGAACTACTCAAACATTGAGGACAACACTTTTCTAAGGAGTGGGGCATGTTAGGTGCCTATAAAACTAGTGTAACCCCTTATTGTTATTAGTTAAACCTCCTTATTATATTTTTGTGCCCATGTAGTCACCATATTGTTATTATTGTGCCCCATAGAACCCCACTATTGTTATTTTTGTGCCCTTACATTATTATTGTTATGTCTGGTTTGAAAATATTATGACCTCTTAGACTCCTATATATAGAAAGTAGGTCTTGTCATTTGTATATCCAAGAATTGTTCATTTTAGTAATGTAAAGGAGGTTTCCCACTCGAAGAGGTTGATTTTGAAGTCGCTAATATATCATTCTATATTTTTGTGAGCTTGTGTCATAACAAAAGTTTGTACCAAGTTACTCTTCCTCAAATATCCAAATCGTAGAAAGGTTTTCAACATCGTAATCTCAACAAACACTAACAGACAACCATTAAATGGCTAAACCTAATGTTCTAGAACTTGAAGGAAACTTGTTTGCATTGGTTGATCAAAATACATAGAAACATAAGAGCCACTTCCAATTTTATCTCACATATCCCATAAAATATATATGTAAACAAAACTAGGTTTCAAACAAAGAAACCCTCCATGTCCAATATGAAATCCTCATTTTTATTAATCTCTTGAACTCCAATGTTACCAACACAAGAAAAAAACCCAAAATCAAGATATAGATATAACCAGACCTTTGAAAGACCAATAAAAAAACATTGTTTTAGAAGTTGCTTTGTATGCAAGAGGATTTAAATGGTTATAACACTGAAATATATGATAAAAATACAATGCTCCTTCCCACATATAGGCACACTCAAAACCACACACACTTCACAACTTTAGAAAAATAAAAAAAGTTCCCAATAATCATTCATGAAATATCATTCCAACTATGAGATATGAAGTATATAATAAATAAGCTTCTACACCACAATATTATGTTTGAGAAAGACAAATCACATAGTGTTATCCAATAGAGGGTCAACGAGTTGGGTTGGTTGGGCCCTGCCCGACTGGCTCATGCCCTCCTATAAGAGAAGCTAAAATATAGGGTGATGCAAATAATAAATACTATTTAACATAAATATGAAATAAGTATGGAATTTATGCTCTTTATATTAAATAAATATTAATCTTAGTACATCTCGAGCTCAGTGGTCCAGCTCTAGATGGATCTGTGTGATACATAGGTCTAAAATTTGACTCTACACAAAGTGACAATATCGCTAACATGTTACTCCCTATAACTCAATATATATAGACTTGTATAGAAAATACGTGGCCATAGTGAGCTATCCTACATAGAAACGGAATAGAAAATTGTTGGTAATAGGCTCCTAACAATAGATCTTCAAACAAGCTACCACTGGTCACCAAGATCTGCTTCTAACTCATAATTGATTCATTTAGAAAAGAGCATATGATCAACAAGTTGTCCACTGAAGCCTAGGAGTGATGAGCATGCCTTGTTTTCCTTAGAATCCATGAAAATATTTTGAAAACTCACTTGACTACCAGCTAATCCTTTTGTCCAACAGTCCATACTTCTAGCTAGTGGAGGAATCCTTTAGTCGAGTGCAGGAATCCCTAGATCAAAAATAACTACCTCCTAGATTAACACATGTGCTACATAATAGATTAGTGGATAATTAAAGACAAAATATCTTACGATAACATCAAATGTAAGCATTTAGTCATTAAATATCAATATATCAACTTTTTTTTTACGATAAGCAAATTTATATCCACATCCTCACGCATATAACAATAGAAACTAAAAGTGTGTGCATGAAGGTCTTTTGGGATTGTAGAATAGAAGGTAAAATATGGTTAGGTGGGTAAAAAATAATATAATCTTGAGGACTCACAATATATTAGTTCTTAGCCAAGATATATTGATGCCAATGAATAGCATAATATAACTTTAGCAATGGCTTGGGTGGATGGAGGATGAATTGGACATCATAATAACAAAATTAGATGAGCTCTTACAAAACATGAATGGAGAAAATAAGCTCCATTCTTGTAACACAATCAGTAGGAGCACCAACTTCCAAGAACTACCCTTCATTAATAAAGAATTTATTAACAAATTTTGCTACTTGTTTAGCCAATGCTGAAATTTAGTGTATCATAAAAGTTATTTATTGCGATTTTCTTGAGATAACAAAAAACTTATTGTTATATGTTTTCAAAACATATATTAATATAGTCTAATAATATTGCATCACCTATAGTATGATCATGTTCATGAGACATAAGTCAATCATGCCAAATTAGATCATAAGTCTAATGCAAATGTTATGTGTGAAAGTATTTCTTTCATTTTTCTAGTTAAATTCTACAAATGCAAATATAAATATTTTCTTCCTTCCTTTAGGAAAAGTTACATGCTAGTGATTAAAAAGAGAGAAATATCGTTCCTTCCTTTAGGAAAAGTTACATTCTTACATTAAATTTTCTTATTGCCTTGTTTAAGAAGTAATGTGTAATGGAAACAATTACATGGTGGCAGTTACAAAGAGACAAATATCATTTCTTTGTTTAGGACAAGTTACATGCTAGCTTTAACTTGTCTTATTTCTTTATTAAAGAAGCCATCTTCATTGGAAAATTCTATGCAAAAATAAACAATGTGCGACGGAGAAATGTTTTCTAATATTGTTTTAATAATCACAGGATTTGAAAATTTGATAAATCAATAAAAAATGTAAGAAAACATCTTGGAAAAAATCACAAACAACATAGAATGATGAGCTAGCTACATATTATATACTACAAATATTAGAGTATATAAAATGTTAATAAATAGTATAATACAAAACATGGAACTTGAATAATCAAATTTGTTAAAATACCTTTTTATAAAATGTTAATAGCTACATATCAAGTAATCAAAGGATAAAATAAGATCCCAACCATCCAAAAAACTGGGAAAGCTTTATGCCAATGATTGAATTCCTTAAGAAAAATGTACAAGGTGGTGTTAAGATTTAAATTGTAGATATGCGGAAGTGTGGAAGTGGGGATGCCACCCCACCACTCATGACTAGTCGATTATAATTCAATCCTACTAGTTACTAGTAAGAGGGATATCCACACCTTCTATATAACACTTCTTGATTTTGTTAACTCGGAAATAATATAGGTTCATGAAGTTTACCGTGCTATTCCATATCTAGAATTCCATTAGTATATTTCTTAGCATTGCAACTAAAGATAATCAGACCATCATTAGATTGCTTGACAATGCAAATAAAGAGAACCATCATTGTATATAAAAAAAACATGTTTTGGTGTTTTATTATAAATGTGTCATGAGTATCGAAACTTGACAACATAGGAATAACAACTAATTTTTCTAGACAATATTGTTGATAGGAAACGTTTTGTAGATCGGGAAATTGTTTCTCCATATCAAGGCTTCTTAGAATAAAATATGTTATAGTCATTTCGTTTCCATGTATCATATAGTTAAATTGCTACAAATAAACAAAATGACAATTTTCCCTACAAATGGCATAGTAAACCATAGTTTCATCCATAGTTCTGGCAGCTGCAATTGGACTACAACATTTCACATACACATTCTCAAAGGGATTCGTATATGCACTAGTTATTATCAGTTGTCCTTGCAAATGTTGCAAAATTGATATAAAAAATTGAGAGTTATCAACATGAAATCATATGTATTTCTATATTTCTCACTCTATCTATATCTATATACATACAAATATAGATATAATATTATAGAGTTTACGATGCATACCCCACTCACTCAAGAAAACAATTTTCTCAAACTTCCACTTTCTTCTCTTATTTCAATGAACATATGAACGTCAATTGTGAAGTCCCGAAAACTCTATGTTGTTTCTTAACTATATATTTTAGCAATATGAGTGAGAAAATATTTTCTTGCAATTGCCTTAGGATAAGATATGTTGGCATAAGTTTGTTGTGTACTTGAACCTGTCACATATGCAATATTTGTAGAACAATACATGTAAATATTAAAAGAGGAGCACAATAAATTGCTATCATTAAGACATTGGAATAAATCTAAGGTTACTATTTCTGTGTCCTAATAGATATTTTCATCTTTGATTTCTATTACATATTGCATCCCTGCGTGTGTTGCTAAAATTCCAATGGCACCAATTGCCCCAACTCGAAATGGATATCAACTATAAGATGAATCTTCATTTTTCATATTTTGGAAAAATAGGTGCTCTCAAGAAACAAGACAAATGTTTTCTACAATTCTTGGGCTATTTAGTGTAATATTTTTCTCACAGTCACTACTATCATATTCGTTCTGTGGAATAATTACAAAATTTAAAATAGAGACACCAACATTTGAAATATTTTTTTTCTCATCTTGTTCAATAAAAGTGTTGGCACAAGTAATGTTATTTCCATTTCTTCCTTCTTATCTATCAAATATGCATGGTGCATTGGTCTTGTCTTATTTTCTTCGTCCAAAAATTCTAATATGTAACTAACACAATGCCATGGGAATTGCTTCATGTTATGTTGTTACTGATATATTTGACTGATAATGGCATAGAACTGATCTTCATTTTCCTAATCATGAGCATTGAATTGAAATTAACTGAAGAAAATAAAAGAAATATGATATACAGTTAGCTAAACTTGGACAAAGCCACCTTTCTGTCTCTATTTCTTCTATGTTTACTACTCCTTTTGATATCTCTCCCATGATATATACTTCTATACTTATGCTCATTTCCATTTATACTTCTTTGTTGATGTCTATCGACCCATCATTCACAGTATCTTTATTTGAGACTAGTTAAAAATATGATATTTTCTCCTATTCATAAATATTGGACTCAAATAATTCCTTAAAGGGACATTATAATTGATACTAAGTAATAATTGGGTTATGAAGACAAAAATATATATCACAAATTCAATGCTAACATATATTACAATATCAAGTTCATAGTTACTAGATCGAATCTTATTTCTATGCATATAGGTAAAATACTAAAGAGATTTTAGCTTCGACAAATTTTAATTATAGTTCCTTGTTACATATATTAAATTGGAAAATGAAAAAATGTACAATTGTACAAATGTTTTATAGATATATTCAAAGTACCTTTTCCTTTGTAGTTGTTCTTGTGGATCTAAATCTCTAGGTGTTGCATGCTTCCTAAATATTGGAAAAGCATTGCTTTTAGTTAGAGCATATAAAAAATATAGCCAAATAATAGAGATTGATATAATGTAATAATAAAATGATGATAAATAAAACATAAACAAATCTCTTAGAAAATTTATCACTCTCTTTAACTGCTTTTAATCTATTTATGTTCATCTTCCTTTCTCTCAAGATATGAATTAGATAATATATAGAAATAAGAAAAAGAAAAAGGTTCTAAAGTCATAGCATGAAAATAATTCAAGCCTAATTGCTACAGGACAATACAATATATTCTACAAACATTTTTAGCACTCACATATTATCCACTTTTTGAGTTACATATCTCATTTTTATAGGACTATAACACTCATTATATAAACACTCTAAGCACTCATATACACAAGGATCGACACGCTTCTTACCTGCCAAAAATGCTACACATTTTACACCTATGTTCGAAATTAGCGTGTAGAGAAAATCCCTTACATCATGTAACTACCAAAATGACCATCGTACAACCTGAAGAAAAAACCCTTTTGTAAAAATCTCCCTCAAAAAAAATCTAACATGTGTTCGCAATGTGTATGCTAAACACTACATGATAAACACCTTGTCAATGCACCTAGAGACAACATAACTAGAACTATTGGTTCCCATTGTCACTACCTTTTAAAATTTAAACCTATGTATTAGATACTAAATAATAATGATACATTATTCATGATATCTTACTTTGAAAATCTTACCCGTCCACAAGTGGACATAATAAATAGAATTTGTAGTTATAATCGTTACATGACCTTTCAAAATTTTAAGATATGTTTTACCTTTCTCCACACACTTGTTTTCCCACACAACAATTCTTTGTGAACTTAATTAATAACCCAAAACCACTAATTAATTAGTTAATATGTAGTGTTATGCGGAAGGGATATGTGCAGTAAATGTGTGTGGACAGGGAATGTATGCGAAGGCATGCACGTTATGAAAAAAAGTTAACCCAAGAAGGGTTATAGTTGTAACTTAACATATTCATTAAAAACACACTTCATTTAATATACCTATTTAATTGACAAATGTGAAACAAAAAATGCACTTAGTATGCAAGAAGCTCAAATAAAACAAGCCCACATTGACATAGTAGTGGGGAAAGCTAATCTCTGACCCTTGTTTAACAATTCATACACATGTAACCCAATCTTTCCATTTCCCAAACAGTAATAACTTTGAACCACTAATTAATTGATTAATATGTAATGTTATGCGAGAGAGAGGCATGGAGTACAAGTGTTCAGAGGGGGAAAGTTTTTGTTAATTTCTCCACACAACACTTCTTCCTCACATGAATTAATAAACATCAATCAATAATTAATTGATTAATATGTAATGTTATGCGAAACGAAGGTGTGTGGTATAAGTTTTCTTTGGGGGGGTGGTAGGAAAAGTATATGTACCTTATTACAGGGACATGTTCTCCAGAATAACACTTCTTCTTGATACACATTACAAAGAAACTTCATTCAATATTGGATAATAACCATTTAATTGGAAAATGTCGATTCACAAATGCATTTAGTATTTGAGAATCTCAAATAAAATGAGCTCACATCAACATAGTAGTGGGGATAGTTAATCACCCACCCTTTTTTTCGCACCCTTTATACATGTAACTGAAACTCTTCCTTTTAATTTTTTTTTTGAAAAAACCTGTGAACAGTTTTGAAACCAACGTTTCGGACTAGCTTAGTGAGTCCATCGTCAGGGAAATGAGATTGTACTTTGAGAAGAGAGAGTGTGAGATTATGGAGTTTATTAAATAGTTATTTGAAAAAAAAAAATATTGTTTCTTTTAATTGTCGGCTTGATTATTTATTAATTTAATTTATATAAGTGTTTATTTATTTATTTCAATATTTTTATTATTTATTGATTTATTATTATTATTATTATTAATTATTATTATTATTATATGTATATATATATATAATATTTATTTTATTAATTTATATTTCTATATATATATTATTAATCTATGTTATATATTTTAAGTTCTTAGTTTTATACTAAATGTTTTTTAACTAGATGTATATAATATTAGGTAAGAGTGATAGGTTGTATTTAATTATTTAATTATTTATTAATTAAAATAACTTTATTTATTATTATTATTTGTAGGTTTGTATTTATTTATTTATTTATTAATAATTTTTATTTATATCATTATTATTTTTTATTATTTTATATTTTTATTATTAATTAATTAATTAATTTGTTTATTTTTATTTTTTATGAAAGCTTGTGAGTCTGTATTTATTGCTTTTTTATTTTGTTTAAGAAGGGTTTCCAGGTGTTACTTAATTTAAGGCCGTCATCTCTATTCATGTTGTTGGATGAAGTTTCGATTTCGATTGCCTCTTTCACCCTTCTTTTTAAATAATGGTCTTCCTTGTGAATTAATTTAGCTTGTTCCATGCAAATATAATGTGAGGAGGAACAAGCATGCTCTGTGAGACCTGAATTTTCCGACCTGTTCCTTGAAATACCATTAATGTGTTCTTTTAATCTTATGCCAAAGGATCTCCCTATTTCACCTATGTATATTTTGCCAGATGAGCAGGGAACCGAGTATACTCCTTTGTGACTTTTTGGGTCTATTAGGTCTTTAGCAGAATCTAGCATGTTTCTAATGGTGTTAGTGGGTGTGAAACTCTTCTTGCCCCAAAATTTAATAACACAAAACCACCAATTATTTGATTAATATGGGAAGAAAGTAGTATTTAGGAACCATAAATACCAACATTCATCATTTCTCCATACATCCTTTGCATCGTGATATCAAATAGAATGTACATGTAAACCAAACTTCTCTATCCCTAAACTTTAATAAGTCAAAATCACTAATTAATTCATTAATATGTAGTATTGTATGAGAAGGAGATACATGCAAGAGGTGTGCAGAGGGGAATGTACATGGATTTGTGCAAAATCCAGAGAGAAATTTTCTATTCCTTGCTCCACAAACCTATTTCCCCACATAAAACTTATTCTTGGCATGAAAACTTTAATAAGGTAGAACCACCAATTAATTGATTAACATGTAGTGTGAATACAAAACCCTACGAAAGAAAGTAATATTCATGAACTGTAAATACCAATATCCATCATTTTTCCACAACCCTTTTGAATTTGGATATCAAATAAAACATACATGTAAACCAAACATTTCATGCCTCAAAATTTAATAATCTTAGACTGCTAATTAATTGATTAATATGTAGAGTTGTGTGGGAGGGACATATGTGGGAGAAATATGCAGAAGGTGAATGTACGCATAGTTACAAAATATCATGGGATTTGTTTTTTCTCTGCAAACATGTTTCCCCACACAATGCTTCTTCCTCACACACATTAAAAAGACAATTCATTCAATATTGGATGATAATTATTTAATTCACAAATGCGAGATCGCAAATGCACATGGTATTCAGGAACTGTCAACACCAATATTCGTTGTTTCTACTTTGATACAAGTTTGAAACGATCAAAACCTCTGAAAATAGTTTATAAAACCACACATTGGATCATAGACAAGTAATGTTGCTAAATAATTTTAAGCCACAACAACATAACCTGATATACATAGAAACCAAACTTATCATGTCTTAAAGGGGAATTGTATGTGGGAATGTAGTGCAATGAAAATGAAAGTTTATGTTCCTTACTCTGCACAACTATTCTCCTACATAACACTACTTTCTCATGTTCATTAAAAGGACACTTCATTTAATATTGGATAGTACACCTATTCTCCCATAGAAACCCCCTATTTCGCACACCCTTCATCCTACACACACTAAAAACTCTATGTGAATGTCAATGTACATGTTTCTCATTCTACACCTCCATACAAATTCCTCCCATTGCTTTGAAAAAAATACTAAACCAAACTTTTTGTGCCCAAACTTTAATAAGACAAAATGGCTAATTAATTTATTAACATGTAGCGTTGTGTGGAAAGAAATGTTCAGAGGAGGAATGTATGTGGTATAATGGAACATTCTGAAAGGAATTAGATCACAAATATACATAGTAGTTGAGAAGTGTGAATACCAAAATTCATTGTTTCTTCTTTGATACAGTTTTTAAACAATCAAAGCCTTTGAACATGGTTTCAATGTATATCGCATAATGTCGAAGGGGCTCATTTTATTTGATATCATAATGAAAATTTACCTCTACATCCTCGTTCTCCCACATATACACTCTCTTATACACACCCTTCATTCCACACACATTAATGGTTTTGTATAACTATTCTCCTGAACATAACCCCTCTTTTGTGCACCCTTCATTCCTCACACACAAATGGATCCATACACCTATTCTCCTGCATAGCTCAATCTATAAAATTTGAAAATGAAAAAAGGTTTAAAATAAAATAAGAGACAAACACACTACGACTCCATTCAATGTGATTATCAATGTTTCTCCTTCCGCACCATTGAACAAATTCCCCTCCACACTATTTTTTAATAAAATATATTAAATTTTTTTATTTTACCATCACTTGCACTTTCACACTACACATAACGAAAGAGGCAACTGTCTGATAGAAATTTGTGCTAGGGAGAAATTTTTTGTTCCTTGTTCTACACACTCATTCTCTCACACAAAATTTATTTCTCATACACATTACAAATACACTTCATTTAATATTGGAAAATAAAAATTTAATTGACAAATGACAACTCACAAGTAAAAAATGCACTTAGTTGAGCCTCCTCTGCATACTTTTTTAGACCCCATCCCCCCATTACTTACGTAAAAGACCTATAACCTGATCAATCCCGACATCATTGGGTAGGGAAGTGGTAGTGTCACCACAACGTGTAAATATCATCAAGCCAAACACTAGACTTTTCAAAACATCAAATTACTCTCCAAACAAAAACCCAAATAGCAAGCTACTAATATCCCCCTTTGGACTTGGTGGTAACCACATTGATGTTTGGTAACCACAACATGTAAATAACATCAAGCTAAGCACCAAGCTTTTCAAAACATCAAAGTACTCTTCAAGCACCAACCCAAACACCAAGCTACTCTCCCCCTTTAACATCAAGGGAAAATGGTTGACCAATGTTGAAAAAAGGCTTCCATATCTGAACTGCTAAATATGAGTACTAACCATGCTCCCCCCAATTACATGGTGAATTCTTTGGTCCTGCTCCCCCTGAGCACATGCTGAAATCTCTGACAGATGTATAATGAATCACATGGCTCTATGACTTAGATAGTTTTTCCTATCATTGTGGACTCATACTTACATCAATTACCCAACCAAGTGGGCATACATATTTGAATCAACCCCAAAAGTCCATGCATGACTCAACATGAAAATTATTACATCATAGGTCTCCACTGTTGGAAATAATAAAAGTGGGGGGGGTGAATTAATATTATGAGATCAATAATTTTATTTCCCAAATAGATTTATATACGCTACTTCATTGAAGTGAACTAGCGTGTATACACATCTCTGATTAAAGAAACCAACATATAACAAGAGAACTTGTGATTTAGACAATCTATCATGTGTTGATCTTAAACCAGTACTGTCATGAAACCATCTCACAAAATGATAGAAAAGAGAGATCAATGCCTTGGAATTTAGTCTCTTTTAGGGGGAAACCTCCTTTACATTATAAAAATGAACAATTCTTGGATAATATAAATGAAAAGACCTCCTTTCTATATATAGGAGTATAAGGGGTCATAATATAGGCAGAGCCGACATAACAATAATAATGTAAGGGCACAATAATAACAATAGTGGGCTCCTATGGGGCACAATAGTAAAAATATGGGCACTACATGGGTACATCAATATAATAAGGGGGTCGTACTAATAAAAATAAAGGGTTACACTAGTAGTATAGGGGCCTAACATTCCCCTCTCTCTCAAAAAGTGTTGTCCTCAATGCTTGAGTAGTTCTTGATGCTTCTATATAAAATTCTTGTCCTCCCATGTGGAATCTTCAGTGGGTAAGTTCTTGCACTTGATGAGATACTTTGAAATTGATTTGTTTCGTAGCTGTTGGGTTCTTATTTTTGTGACTACTCCAGGTTCCAATATGGTTTTTCCTTCCTCTTTAATTTCTTGAAATATTGTTTGGAGTGGGATCTTTTGCAACTTTTGAATAAGTGGCCATACTTCTTTGTCCTTCTTCCATTCATACCCTGCTTCATTTATCCAATCTAGTTGGATAACAGAAATATCACAAAACAATGTTTCCACATCCTCATCCTTTCTTGAGAGTGCATCTGCAACAAAATTTTGCTTCCATTTTCTATAGATGATGTCAAAGTCATAACCCAACGTATTTATGACACATTTTTTCTGTTCTTCTAAAGATAATAGTTGTTCTAAAATGTATTTAAGACTATCATGATCCATTTTTACCTTGAAGTGTCTTCCATTCAGTAAGGTCACCATTTCTTAAGTGCATGTAGTATTGCCAACATTTCCTTCTCATAAATAGCTTTCTTGATATGTAGTAGTGAAAATACCCAATCACCTACATCAAAACATTTTTCACTATGATGTTGATCTACCAGTTGTTTCATTCGATTTTGCACCAAAGTGGCGTTATCCTTTAAAAGTTGGAGAACTTGTTGTTGATGCTCGATGTGATCTTTCACTACTTGATCCTTTTTCTTCCTTATATGTCCTTCTACCTTTAGAGTTTGAGGAGTGGTAATTTCTTCGAATCCTTTACAAGATATCGTTGGATTCATTTCGTGATGCTCGATGTGATGTTTCACTTCTTGAACATTTGTCTTCTTGACATGTCCTTCTATCTTGATAGTTTGAGGAGTGGTAATTCCAACCAATGAATTAAAAGATATGGTTGGATTCATTTCTTCCTTCTCGATGTGATCTTTCACTTCTTGCAACTTTTTCTTCTTGATATGTCCTTCTATCTTGAGAGTTTGAGGAGTGGTAATTCTTGCCAATGCTTTACAAGATATGGTCGGATTCATTTCTTCTTTCTCTGGGGTTGGGTCGTGGCGTATATCCTCTTCTTTTGATGTTTCTTGATCCTTTTCTTCCTCCTCTTCATATCTATGTAAAATGATTTCTTCTCAGCACACTTAAGACCTTTAGTGCGTTTTCTATCACAATTGTAACAAAGCCCTTTTTCTCATTTTTCTTCCAATTGTTGTGGAGAAACAACACTTCCACCTTTATAGTTGTGAGGGGTAGACTTCCTTGTTGCCATAATTTTACTTTCCACTATCTAACAAAGCCATTTTACTATTTCCAATTGTTGTAGTGTTTCTCTAAAGAAGGTGTTGCTCTTTGTATCCTCATAATGTGCTATCATTTCCTCCATGAAAATTTACGACGTAACAAGTTGTTTACAAGAACAAAGCCCTTTATACCATAAAAATTGATCCAGTTCTAAATATGAAGATGCCATACATACTTTTTGTAACAATGGTACACCATGTAGATCAAAATATTGCTCCATTTTAATTATCCAATTTACTGGATCCTTGCCATCAATCTTCCTCATCTTGCTTTTTCTTGATTTTAGGAGCTCTGATCTTGAAACGACTATAACTCTATACTTTCGAATCGTTAAGTTTTGAAATTGCAACATGCAGTAGCCATCTATGTCCTCTTTCCAATGCCACTAGTTTGATCAAATTTAGATTCTCCAAGAAAGAGTTATGCACAATCTCCCAAGATGATCTGATTATATACCTTTTCAGAAGAGGGAACTTGTAGGAAGTGCCACGTGTCACTGTTTCGACCTTAGGATCTAAAAAATATGCACAGGAAACTACAGGTCGTCCTCCTTTTGTAACTTCTTATGAAATTTCAATTTAATGATCAAAACAAAAGTTATGACTATTTTACCCAAGTCACTTGTTTGGAATGTAATTCAGGAGTCTGCAAAAAGACCAACTTCCTTAGATCATATCTCCACAAATGTAGTGTGAAAAGATCTGAAATTTGGGTCTGAGGTTCAGAATGATTTCTTCTCAAATGGGTTTTTTGTTTTTCTTTTGAAACGTTGCAGACAAAAAGTTATAGCAAACATTCATGATGAACTATTTTGGAGCATGCCGAAACCCTAAGAATCCAAAACTTCGATACCGAAATGTTATGAAAACTAGCACACAAAAAAGTATAGAAATAAGATGAACAATGCCTTAAAATTTCAGCCTCTTCAAGGGGGGCAACCTCCTTTACATTATCAAACAAATGAATATATTCTGGATGATACAAATGAAAAGATCTTCCTTTCTAATATATAGGAGATCTTAAGGGGTCATAATATAATCAGAGCCGACATAACAATAATAATGTAAGGGCACAATAATAACAATTGTGGGCTTCTATAGGGCACAATAGTAACAATATGGTCACTACATGGGTACATAAATATAATAAGGGGGTCGTAATAATAACAATAAGGGGTTACACTAGTAGTACACGGGCCTAACAAGTACACCAGTAACTTATTAGAAAATGTAGTAAAAGTAGAATAAAGCATCGTACATAATAAACACACATCAACACTAGGATTTATGATGGAAACCCAATGTTGGTCAAAACACCTGCTGATGTTGTCTCTATCTTCTTTTAATAATAAGAAAGTCTGCTTAAAATACTGTATTTTTGGAGACTCATACCAGTATATAGGCTTCTACTTGCAAACGTTTACACGCTTCTCTCATTCTCCAGGTTCTAATGGAGGGGAGCTACAACCCCCTAGCTCTTGTACTAGCCAATATGTTTACTTGTATGTAGGTGCCAACTTATAGAAAAGCTCCACTCTTCCAGCAGGGACCATGTTTCATGAATTTTCAGACTGGATGCTCTTTGCACATATCAAAACATATGAAGACCTTGATTCATCAATAACCCATCAAAAATTTAGAAACTAAAACTTCATCAACTGTTAATCTGAAACAATCGGATCACTGCCATCAGGACACTGCGTTGAACCCAAAAACTTGCATCAACATTTAGAACCAACTAAAACCTCAAAAATTCATGTGTTAGACTGTATATGCTACTTCAATGAAGAAAAATTGCATGTATATGCTACTTCCTTCTACACAACCTACGTATACCTCTAAAGATTCTGAATCATAAAATATCTGAATCACAAACTGAACCAGCTAGCATTATACTGAACATCTACTATCAACTTATAGAACTTTGCACATGCATGCAACATAAAGCACTTTTTCTCACTTGTAAAATCAAACAAATATAAACCTCCTTATGCATTCAAAATTACATTCAAATCTAAGAAGACTTCATTAATAGACAACAGTAAAATAGAAGCAGAAATAAATCAGCAATACTGATATGATAGATTAGTCATCTCTAAACATCAATACTTTCTTTTGTATATGCTAATTGAAATAACAGAACCTCCGTGTATATTCTTTTTGGCCGAGACGAACCTAGGTATAGATCTATAAATATTGAATGAAAACTTTGCTGCAATTCCAGACTTCAGACAAACCCATATCTTGATAGATAATGAATAAAACAGGCACAAAACATCAAATCTATTCCCAACGAATATCAGATAATTCAAGAATAAGTCGTTCAGGTCTCGTGATCCTGATCTAATGTTGAACTCAATGTGCACATAAATATTTCAGATCTAGCCCCAAACATAACCCTACAACATAAAATATACTTCAGATAAAAGTATTCCATAGAATCTTACTGCTTGCCCATAGCCTTATGATATTCTGCTCCTTATATTGCTTTGTGCCCTTTGTCAGCACCTTGGAACAAAAACACTTAGGACCAATGCCTTGGACCAAAATCACTTAGGACCAATACCTTGGATCAAATACATAGGGTTAATACCACGGACCAAATACCTTGGACCAAAACCTTGATTTTCCATCCATACGAGCTTTTCCTTCTGTGAAAGTGCATGTATACGTTTATGCTCTTTTCGTTATGTGTTCCCGCATGGATACACTAATTTGACAAAGTGAACCAGCGTATACCTATCTTTATTCAATTCTGGAGTATGATCTGTAACCCTTTGTTGTTAACCTATTGCACTATGAACTATCATTTGTGTGAGTTTCCGTCAAGGACAACACCTGTATCATAATACCAACAATCTCCCCCTTTGGACTTGATGGCAACAACAACACCAAGACACTCTCCCCCTTTGACAGGGAAAAGGGTGGACCAAGATATTCTCCTCTATTGATATACATTATGTTGTGCATGCTCCCCCTCAATACATGCTGAATTCTCTAATTAAGCTCCCCATTTTTACATGTTGAGATGCACGAAACCATCCATCTGAGGATAGTACTCCTCCTAAGCACATGCAGATTCTACAAAAGAAATATTTTTCAAAAGAATAATAAGATTCTATAACTCAACTAATGAGTGGGACCTTCCTATCACCAATGGCTCATACATACATCAATCTCCCAACCAAGAGGGGATACACCAGATTTGACTCATCCACCCAACCAAGTGGGGATATACCAATTTTTTATACACGACAAAAATACAATAGATATTACATCATCCATCCCATGGAAAGCGGCGATACAAATTACATCATTTTTCCAATAAGACTCATTCAAATGTATGAGAAGACATATCACACCCTAGAATTTTACATGACTTCAACAACAAATGGTATAAATATCTGAAGCCATAGCTAGACTCTGCAACCAAAATGCCAACGCTAATGATCCACTTGAACCTTTCCTACCTGTTCATTATTAGCAAGTCATTAATCAAGGCATCTTTGTCAGTCAGATAAAAATTAATGAAAAAATCATATCGTTAGACTGTAATCATCAACATCAGATAGAGCACCCATATCAAAGTCTAACCCACTATTTTTTCTGTCAGAAAAACATATATGCTTCTTTACCCACAGAAACCCATGTGTATATGTGACTATAGTTCATGAAACATGCATATAATAACCTTCCTCTAGATTTAACAACAGGATGATGCAACAACTACTCCAAGATTTTTTCTAAGATATTCAAATGTTTCTCTAGGTAG
This sequence comes from Pinus taeda, assembly GCA_000404065.3. Taxonomy (NCBI): domain Eukaryota; kingdom Viridiplantae; phylum Streptophyta; class Pinopsida; order Pinales; family Pinaceae; genus Pinus; species Pinus taeda. Next base: position 81,933 of record APFE030995370.1, on the reverse strand, counting down.
TGGTTTAGTGAATATATCAGCAACCTGTTCTCTAGAGGGAACATGCTCCAGTTTGACCTTTTTGTTCAAGCACTTGTTCACGTAGAAAATGGTACTTCATGGCTATGTGCTTGATCTTGGAGTGCACGACTGGATTCTTTGAAATACCGATGGCACTTGTATTATCACATAGAATGGAGATGGGTCGAATATATGTGATTTGAATGCCTGACAAAGTTTGCATCATCCAAAGTAGTTGTGTGCAGCAAGATGCAATAGCCACATACTCAAATTCAGTTGTAGATAAAGCAATTGAGCTTTGTTTCTTGCTGAACCAAGACACTAACCTGGAACCTGTTATTCCTGAGGTGCAGCGCTAACATTTTGAAGGCTAAAGGAAGGACATGGTCTGCTTTGTTGTCCAAAAGAAGGCCCCACACGGGCCATTATCCCAATTTCCTCACTCTTCCACCCACATTTCATTCTGCTCATTTCCTAACCCGCCCCTCACATACCGATGAAACCCTCTTTCACTTTAGCCTTAAGCAAATTAACCCAAAATCCCTCGCAAAGCCTTACCTCTCGGTCTTATGTGCCCTTTGCACATTTCCCGTGGACATCTCATACCTCTGTGTCCCTCCACTACTGATCTTCCCCTGCTGATCTGATGGCCCACATTTCACCTGATCAACAAAACATGCACAATTTCCCCTCGATGTTAGATCACCGCCACTAGATCTAATGACTGCCACTCATATCGTGTGATAAATAAGCACAAGAATACCCACCCAATAAAGTTGGTTTTTCTCTCTCTTTTGTTGCTACGTGTCATCCAATAAATTGAACCAGGAGGACTCCATCATTTACCACTTACCACCCGAGGCCCTTCTGATAGAAACTATAACTGCCCAAATAGAACCACCCCTGGGTGTTATCATCTGTGCATCTCCTCCACCCAGTAGTCGTATGATCTGCTCATCCAAGATGTAATGGTCCGGACATGTCTGTTCTCACCACGACCTCAGGCCCCTGTGCTCAATCTCCACCATGCATTCCCCTTGATCCAACTGCCCTCTTTCATGATCGCTCATGCCTGTCCTCCTCCACTCTATCATTTCTCCATCCGTCGAATTTGGCACATCCCTCTGCCCATGCACCCTGTACTCCACTCCCTATCAGTTACCCGAGGAATAAGGTGGTCGACTCTTATAGTATTGTTATAGTCAGAACGCTAAACCAAATTAATAGAAAGCATGGCTGAATGAAGAAGGACACAACACAATCCAACAAATAGAGTTAAATAGTCATGGAGCTCCACTGGCACAATCAAACTGACCACCTAGTAGGGTAGCTTTGTACCAGAATTAATTACCATTTTCGTGATGGAAGGATAATGGTGTCCTTGTATGCAATCAGATAGTTAATGATAGTAGGTGGTTGATGAACACATCTACAGCCCTAAACGGCTAAGGATCATTTTAAAATTAAATTATAAATAGCCGAAAGAAAGATGTAATCAAGGTTTAACTTATGGAGACTACAGATACTATGTTCCTTGCAGCATCTCATCTTCATTCTTAGTAATACAAGCTTCTTTTTCTATTAAGTGTTCAATGTCCATTTCCCTCCTATTCTGAACTTACACTTGGATATATTTATTCATGTTTTCTACTACATCTGATGCTAGATGATTGTCATCTTATGTCTACATTGGTAAATTGGATTTGCTATTGAATAGGTCATCACGTTTCTTCTGTATCCAATGCTAGATAACTATCATCTTATCTCTCCATTAATAGATTAGATTTGCAAGCTTCATTTACTAGTTTCAGCTGGCCATCATATATCAGGTACGCATCTAGTGGTGTAGTTAGTATTCTCCATTTATTCACTTAATCTGCGAACTATTGAGCATTAGTGGTTTAAAGCCTTGTAGGTTGAGGTGTTCATGCATGTCTGGAGTGAAAACATAGTTGAAGTGGTTATTTGGCTTGAACTAAACCATCATCCATTCCAGGGATCCCTAACCTACAACCTATGAGAGTTTCCTGGAGAGCTAACAGAACCCATATAGACTGCACCATCACTAGTGCTTTTTCTATCATCAACACTTCCTACCCAATCTGCATTTGTATATGCAAGCAGAGTAAGATTAGCCTCTCTAGGATACCATAGTCCAAAGTCTTGAGTTCTTTGAACATATTTGAAAATTCTTTTGATTTCCTGAAAGTGTGATTCCTTTGGGTTTTCTTGGAATCTTCCAACTATTCCTACTTCATGCATGATGTCAGGTCAGGTACATTTTAGTTAAGGTAGATTGGTAATCATGGATATATAAGTTAGTTGATGTACTATTGTGAATTCATCATTTGAGTTGAGACTACATCCTGTTACCATTGGGGTACACATAGGTTTAGAAGCTTCCATTGTGTACCTTTTCAAGATCTGTTCGAGATATTTGATTTGTGAAAGAAAAATACCATCTTTAGTTTGTTGAACATGTAGACCAAGAAATATGTAAGTTCACCAAGCAATGACATTTCAAATTATGTTGCGTTACTGAAGCAAAATTCTGACTCATGGATTTGTCATTGCTACCAACAATGATATCATCAACATAAACAATAATAATTAGCAATTTATCAGTTTCAATATTTGTATATAGATTGCTATCTGCAGAACCTTTTGTAAAATCTTGTTGGTGTAGATATTTGTAAAGGCGGTAATACCAGGCCCTTAGAGCCTATTTCAGACCATAGAGAGCCTTTTTGAGTCTGCATAAAAGTTTTGCATCATTTCAAAGAATGAATCCTTTTGGCTATTCAATATAAACTTCTTCTTCTAAATCTCCATTAAGGAAGGTTGATTTTACATCCATTTGGTATGCTTTTAATTTCTAAAATCTTGAAAGAGCAAGAAACATCCTTATGGCTTCATGTCTGGCAACAGGTGCAAAAGTTTCCTCAAAATCTATACCTTCTTATTGAGCATACCCTTTACAAATACGTCTGGCCTTGTTTCTGATGACTTCTCCATTTTCATTAAGCTTGTTCTTGAATATCCATTTAGTTCCTATAATATTTTTATCACGAGGTCTAGGAACCAATTCCAAAGTATCATTCTTTTCAATTTGCTCAAGTTCTTCATCCATGGGCTTGACCCAACATTCATCTTTGCATGCTTCATTTACATTTTGAGGTTTGGTGGAGGATAATAATGCTAAATATCTTGAGGTCTCTGTAATAGCTCTTCTTGTCTATACAACTGCCTCCTTTTCACCTAAAATTTGAGTTTCTGGATGATTTTTCTGAACATACCTGGGCATAGTTTTTTCATCTACCATTATATCTTCTTATGGTGCTTCATTGGTTTCTTTTTCAATATAATTTTGATTTGATGTTGGAAAGTAATCCACATCTTCCTCATTGTTAATCTTCTATTGATTTTATCTGTTTTGGATTTTTTCATGCTTCATCAACTATAACATCAATGCTTTCAACAATTTCCCACGTCTTTTATTATAACATTTATATCCTTTACTTCTGGAAGAATAACCAAGAATAATACCTTCATCTACTTTGGGTTCAAACTTATTAAGTTTTTCATCAGTCCTTTTGATAAAACATTTTCTTCCAAAAACTTTAAAGTATTTTACATTAGGAGTCTTACCATACCAAAGTTCATGTGAAGTTTGAGTGCTATTTTCCTAAACATTTTCTTTGTTGAGAATAGTCACGAACATGAATGCAGCTTCACCCCGGAAGGTTACAGGAGTTCCACATCCATCTAACATAGCTTGAGCCATTTTTTGAACTGTTTTGTTCATTCTTTCTACCACACCATTTTGCTGAGGAGTTCTTGCTGTGGAAAATTGCCTTTTTATCCCATGTTTCTCGAAAAAGTCAAAGAATTCATCTAATATAAATTCCACTCCTCGATCAGATCTGAGGCATTTGATTTTTTGATCTAATTCATTTTCAACCAAAGATTTGAAGGCTTGGAACTTTTCAAAAGCTTCATATTTATGCTTTAAAAGACCTACCAAACACATTTTGGAAAAATCATCATTGAACAAAATACAGTATTCTTCTCCACGAGGTGACTTTTTCCTTGTTGGTCCACATAAATCAATATGGACAAGTTCAAGAGGCTTACTAGCTAACCCTTATTTTTCCACGAAGAGAAATCTGGTTTTCTTACTGATTTGACATGGTTTTCATATTGTATTTTCTAAGATGTTGATATCTGGAAGATCACGAACAACCTTGAGTCTGCATGCTTTTCTTATTTGAGAAAAACTTAGATGTCCCAATCTTCTATGCCACAACTAGTTTTCATCATTTTTTCTTGGATAACAATATTGTTGTCCTCCTTTGAGTATGTATAAGTTGTTTGGAGTTCTTGTACCTTTGATCACGGTGTCTACTGTATCAAGCTCACGAACAACACATATGTTTGTTTGAAACACCACTTCATTTCCTTGATCACACATTTGACTGACACTCAGCAGGTTATGCTTTAAACCATCTACATACATAACATTTCTAGCTTTAACCTTTCTTTCAATAAATAGAACCTTTACCTTTTATGACAGCCGGACTGTCATTTCGAAATGAGAAATTGTTTTCCTTTCCTAAGGCATTATATGATTGAAGTTTCTCTTTGCCACTTGTCATGTGTTTGGAGCATCCACTGTTGATGTACCACTAATTTTCTTGTCCTTTTGCATACAAAGCTATACCACATTTATTTTTGAGATTCTTTCCTTCTCCATATCTTGGGATTTAATGGCATTTGCTCCTTTTGAGGTGCTTGCCAAAATTTTCTCCAACATTCAGATTCTCCATGACCAAAATTGTTATAGATTGAGCATTCTATTTCATTTTCATGTGGAGAAAATTTATTATAGGAATCTCTCTTGATCCCCATTATATTCCTTTGATTTCGTGCTTCTCTAGTCATGATTGTTCTGTAAGCAATGCATTGAGCAACTTTGTGCCCAAAATTGTGACATGAAAAACATTGCCTATTAAATAAGTTTCTGCAACTATAGAATCTATTTACATGTTGATTCTAGTTTCTATTGATATTCATCTTTAGAGAAAATTGAGTATGATTTTCCTCAACTTGGTTGTGCCCTCTATATATATTCATCCTTGGAGAAAATTGAGTACGATTTACCTGGTGATCAGCTTTATGCTTTTGCTAATGATTTTCACACTGTTCATTGATATTTGCTACATCAAGATAGCTTTTGGTGGAGGTTGATGACTTCTGTGTTTGAGATGCTTCTTCAGTATATCCAAGAACTATCTTTATCAAGAGGAGAATGTTGAACTTTGATAATTTCATTTAAAGTTTATGATCCTTTAGCAAATCTAAGATTAAGAGATTTTGTTTTCTCAAGATTTCTCCTTAGACCCACAATTTCACATTCTAATTTTTCATTGTGTTTTTCTTTTTTAGCAAGTTGGTATGTCAAGGTATCTATGATCATATTCTTTTCTTCTAAACAGATTTTGAGTTTAGATATTTCTTCATGAAAGTTTTCCTCTTCTAAAGCATCCCAAAAATTATCATCGTCATAAGAAATGAGAAGTCTATAATCATCACCATTACTATCCTCTTCTAAACTATCCCAAAAATCATTGCTATCATAAGCCATGAAAAGTTTGTAATCTTGTCCAGTTCATCTTCATCAATATTAGATAAACCATCGCTATCTTCATGAGTATAGTAACTCCTTTTATTCACAACTTGTTTCCTATTCCCTTTTGCATATTCCTTTCCTTTTTCATGTTTATCTTTATGAGGACATCTAGTAGCATAATGACTGACTCTGCCACAAGAAAAGCATTTGGAAGGTAGCTTAACTTTAAATCTTCCAGAACCCTGTTGAAGGTTCTTGACAAAATTTACCTCATATTCTTCTTCTAAAATGTGTCATGATTCATTGTCTTCTTCATTTTCTTTTACTATTGTTGAATCTTTAAATGTGGCTTCTCTCATATTTGATGGACCTCCTTTTCTCATCTCAATAGTAGTTAGGATTCCGTGAAGCTATGTCATAGTGATATTCTGTAGATCCTATTTTTCTTCTACGGCAGATACTTTTGATTCAAATTTAGTAGACAAGGATTTCAAAAGTTTTTCAACTAAGGTAAATTCCTTTATTTCTTCACCCAGATTCTTCATAAAATTAACAACCTCATCTATACATAAGAAGTAACTAGCTATACTCTCATGACTATGCATCTTAAGAGTTTCATACTGAATTTTGAGAGTTTGAAGCTTAGCATGTTTTACCTGAGAGTCTCCTTCACAACTTTGACAATTTTGTCCCATATCTCTTTAGTTGATTTGAGCTGCATGACTTTGACAAACTTTGATTGTAACAAGCTTTTTGATAAAATATTGATAGCTTTGTCATTGGTTTCATATTGATTTTTACCTGCCGTGTTTGTAGGAATTGTTGTTGGAAATGTATATCCTCCCCCCACAATTTCCTAGACATCTATTCCAAGAGATTGTAGATAGGCTATGGTTCTTATTTTCAAATAAACAAAGTTGCTCCCATGGAAGATTTGTGGTCTGATGGATTGCATGCTTTCATGATTATTCATCTTGTTAGATCTCCCTTCAAGCGATCAAACTTCTTCTAAAGGACCTGCTCTGATACCAATTATTGGAAATAATACTGAGAGGGGGGTTGAATCAGTATTATCAGATCAATAATTTTATTTCCCAAACAGATTTATATACGCTACTTTAGTGAAGTGAACTATTGTGTATACACAACTGTGATTAAAGAAAACAATTTATAACTAGAGAACTTGTGATTTAGACAATCTATCGCCTGTTGATCTTAAACCAGTACATTAGTAATTTATTAGACAGTGTAGAAAAAGAAAAAGAAAGCATCATACATAAGCAACACACATGAACACCATGATTTAAGGTGGAAAACCAATGTGGGTGAAAACCACCTACTGTTGTCATCTATGTCTTCTTTTGGTAATAACAAAATCTGTTTACAGTCTTATACTGGTGCAAACTCATACCAGTACGTAGGCTTCTACCTATAGAAGGTTACACCCTTCTCTCGTTCTCCAGCTTCTACTGGAGGGGAGCTACAACCCCCTAGCTCTTGTACTAGCCAATATGTTTACTAGTACGTAGGTGCCAGCCTATAGAAAAACTCCACTCTTCCACCAGTGACTATGTTTCATGAATTTTCAGATTGGATTCTCTTGGTACATATCAATAACCCATAAAAAATTTAGAAACTCAAACTTCATCAACGAATGTGCAGTTAATCTAAAACAACTAGATCACTGTGCTAAACCCAGAAACATACATCAACATTTATAACCAACTAAAACCTCAAAAATTCATGTGTCAAACTATATACGCTACTTCAATGAATAAAAATTGCATATATACGCTACTTCCTTTAGCCCAACCTATGTATACCTGTAAAGATTCTATATCATAAAATCTCTGAATCACAAACTATACCAACGAGTAGTATACTGAACATCTACTATCAACTTACAGAACTTTGCACAGGTAGGCAACATAAAATACTTTTTCTCGCTTGTACAATCAATCAAATATCAACCTCCTTATGCATTCATAATTACATTCAGTTAAGACAATGCAGTGCGCTGGCCAGACACTCCGCACCACCCGCAGTTGTTTTCATCAGTTTTAGTATACCTAGTGATAAGCAGCAGTCCAGCATCACACACCTGTTAAGTTACAAAATATAGTTCCAGTTGCTCGAGATGATAGCTTGAACCAGAGGCTTATTCCAATCCAGGCGCAGATTCCATATACAGATTCCAATCAGAAGTGGAGACAGTTGACTAGTGAAGCATCACCCTATCAATGGTAACATTGATTCATCAATGTTAGGGTGGCATGGAGCGAAGGCACCAGAAGTGGAGGGGCTAAATTAGAAGGCAGCAAAGAAAGCATTGGGACATTCATAGGAAAAGTAAGAGATAGTTCTAGTTTGGTTCAAATCCAGTGTGATGATTCGAGATCGATATATAATGACCGCCATCGAAGGGGCCCCAGAAGCACCACAACATTGGTGGCTACGCAGCTGTCCCTATTTCTGGTAGTCGAGGTGCTGCTTGCCATTCCTCTGCTGACTCGGTGCTTTTAGGGAACTCGGTTAATTACCTCTTCGTGATCAACATTACTAGAAACAATAGAATAGCAGTAGCAATAAATCAACAATATTCATTTGATAGATTAGTCATCTCTAAACATCAAGCCTTTCTTTTGTATACACTACTTCAAAGAACAAAACCTATGTGTATAATCTCTTTGGCTGAGATGAACCTGCATACAGATATGTAAATATTGACTCAGAACTTTGCTGCAATTCCAGACTTCAGAAAAACCCAAATCATGATAGATAATGAATAAAATATGCACAGAACACCAGATCTAGTCTCAACCAATATCATATCATTCAAGAATAAGTCATTTTAGGTCTTGTGATCCTGATCCAATATTGAACTCAAGGTGCAAATAAATATTTCAGATCTAGAAACAAGCATAACCCTACAACATAAAATATACTTCAGATAGAAATATTCGTTAGAATCTTATTGCTTTCCCCCTGGCCTTATGATATTCTCCTCCCTATATAGCTTTAAGATTTTTGTCAATACCTTGGAAAAAAACACGTAGGAGCAATACCTTGGACCAAAACCACTTAGGACCAATACCTTGGACCAAATACCTAGGGTCAATACCATGACCAAATACCTTGGACCAAAAACCTTGATTTTCGATCCATACACGCTTTTCCTTCTGTGAAAGTGCATGTATATGTTTATGCTCTTTTTGTTCTGTGTTCTCGCATTATACGCTACTTTGACAAAGTGAACCATCATATACCTCTCTTTCGTCAATCTCTAGAGCTTAATCTGTAATGCTTTGTTGTTAACCTGTTCCACTGTCAACTGTCATCTGTGTGATTTGCCATCAAAGGAAACATCTGAATGATAATACAACCATCCACATGACCTTTACATCAAATGAAATATAAGAAATTAATTACTGAGACCAAAAGATCTTAAAAGTAGCATAATTGTTGGGCATGGAATCCCAGCACAAAATGTTTTGGGGCTCAAAGCCCAAGTTTTGGTCAAATAATGTTGTAAGACTCTGCGAATTGTGGGCACGGAGCAAAAAATGTATGTTGAGTCATAGGGTTTTCTAATGTTAGTTATGTAATCTAGTGTCAGCATACCCATGGTCCGTGGACCATGGGATTGTATAAATAGAGTGAGGCTCTAAGTTGCAAAAAGGAAGAGATAGATAGTGAAAAGAATGGACTCTAGAAGATAGTGATCATAGAGTTAAATTCTAAGTGCTTTGTGTCATAGGAGTAGGAAGAGGCTCTGCAACTGAGTGTGCAGAGGCCTAGACGAGTCCACAGCTGAGTGCATGGACCCCTGTAGTTGAGTGCGCAAGGTGAAGTCAAGTCTGTAACAAAGGAAGAATAATAATAAAGAGAATTTTGATATCAAATCTTGTGTATCTATTCTTCTGATATTTGTTGTTTAATTATTGTTCTCTTTATTGTGTGCACTTATATGAATGTTGAACACTGTTAAATATAACTATACACATATAGATAAGCTAAGTGATCGACTAATAATGGGTTAATAATAAGGAATTGTGTAATAACATAGATCATGCCTCTACAAGTTACAAGGTACTGATAGATTTGCATAGAAATGTGTGTACGTTCAAACCATGGACCACCGAAAATCATAAAACATATCTAGGGTGCAGAAACCTAGTTCTAGAACCCTCCCATAATACTTCAGATGAGACCTTAGTGCACACTCTACGGACTGTTGCCAAAAGGGCCAGTGGTACTAGGATTTGTTTGGCTAAATCACCTCTAAACTTAGGTTAGGCCCCTAAAAGCTAACAAATGGTTCCATTGCTAGGACCAGGATCTGATAAGGGATGTCTAAAGTCATGTCCTTGGAACCCAACAAAGAAAGGAATTGAAGGGTGGCTAGACAAGAAGATTCAAGAGTTCGCGGCGCAAGAAAACAAGAATCCGCGAGTATCTAAGGAACACTGGCTAGATTGCTACTTATATACAGAAATCCATGAAATTTTCTTTGCATCCTTTCCTTTTGAGTTGTATGAGTGGATCGTGAAGCTAGCAGACAGTCAGGGAAGGTGTAGGCTCAATAAACCAATTGTGTAGACTCTGGAATTAGTGTGCAGATTAGAAGCATCAGAATATAAGATCGCATGTCTTGTGGATCATTGGCTCGATCAAATTATAGGAGGATTTTTCACTGAGTTCACGGTAGATACGACCGTCAGGTATAGTGAGGCGGAATGACACTTCCTCAAAGGACCACGAGGTAAGTGTATTAAATATTTGAATACTTAGATTAAGATGTTATTGTGTGAAAAGTGAGTTATGTGAATAAATTAATGCTTGGGAGTACACGAACTGGGAAGATCTACATGAGTAGAAGTAGTGAAGAGTTCAAAACTAGTCCCTTCATTTCACCCTTGTAGGAAAGTGGTCTGATAAGGTAGCAAATTCTACACTTACCACCTCCACCTACATTGCCACCTGTCTCACCAGTTGCACCTCCATCTCCTCCCACCCCACCTCCACCCCCATCATAGTTCAATATAGTGAGTGTGATCAAAGTACCGGTATTCAGAGGAGTAGGGAATTAAGATCCAAACGAATTCTAGTTTGTGGTAATAGCAGTATGGGAAGCACAAGGAATTGTGGATGACATTATAAAAAAGGATACGCTGGTAAGCGCATTGCAGGATCACGCATTAACATGGTACATTAAGCATTCTAATGACCATCCACACACAAGAATCGAAGAAATCCAAGCCGTGTTGAACAGGGAATTTAGTAGGACAATGTTGGAGACACAATCAATTATATGGTTTAAGGACATCACGATGCTCTCGGGTGAGACCCCCTGGGATTTAGACCAGAGACTAAAGAGTATGATTCGCGAAGCCAGCATGACTTTAACAAATGGACAGTACCACACTTGGTTTGTAGCATCATTAACACCACATTTAAGGATGGTTTTATCACAACAAAAGCTTTTGACCTAGGTTGAAGCCTTGGAGATGGCTATGAGATTGTATGAGACCCCTATACAAGATCCTGGTCTGGGAGTCCAACAGATCCACGTGCAACTGCAAAATTTGTCTCTCGAACTGTAGAGTTTGAAACCGGACAGGACGCCTCAGTGAGAGGTGCATGAGGAGGTATGGTGAATAAAATGCAAAGGCCAGGGGCATGACAAGGACCACTGTCAAGTATTCGCTAATTACATGGCTGGAGGAGGGCCGATGATATTAAGACTTGAGTCACAAGCAGGACTGAGCACAACACCTACATTATGGTGCGCGATTTGTCAGATAGGAGGAAAACACATTATGGATAATTGTCTTCTATTGTAGAAGTATACGTAGATGTCCCAATAATTGTTTTATGATTTCCGCAATTCGGTAGGCCATGATGAATGCACCTACAAAAGCTATGAATAGGGAAATTTTTAACGATGGAAATTTATTCTAAAGTTTGGAAACCTTGGCGAATCTCATTAGTTGCTAATATTCAAACAACAAGATGTTTTTAAATATTATAGCAAAAAAAATCAAATTTATAATTAATTTATAGAGTTTCTAGAAAACTTTGGAGAATTTCAAGGTAAAATATTTTTATCCTATAAAATTTGGGTGAATCTTTTTTGGAATAAATGGCAATTGGTGAATCTATTTTTTTGAGAAAACATGGAAAATTAGCCCATTTGTGAATATTAGCCCCTAAAATGTTTTCTGGCTACGAAATAATGATGGATCAGACTCCTACATATAGGCTATAGACCGAAACGTGAGCCCTCGACCCAAATGCAGGAATGGTGTGCATTGGATTTTAGGGGCACGGACAAGATCGAGGTGGACTAGGACTAGGGAAGGTTCGTGGACAAATAATATGCTGCAATTGCGGAGGGCCAGGACACTATGCCTGTGATTGTACGAATTTGACAAGAACCTCATGTTTGTACTATAGTGAGTTTGATCATGAGGAAAAAGAATTCCCTACCTTGATAGCGAGGTTGCACAAAAAATGGGTACTCTAGCCTCCCTCGACTCAGAATTTGCAAATGATGAGGTCTGAGCCATGCGAAGAAGACCCAAATGTAAACATAGTGCTCAAAAGTGATATCACAACCAGAGATGATAAAGGTAAGTAGCTAGAAGAAAGTGCATGGGTTCGTAAGGCTCCTATAAACAAACCTGAATTTGATTTGGAGCATGCAAAAGAGACATTCATGGAAGCTAAAAAGAGCTTCACGGAGGCCTCCACTTCAAGTAGTAAGGATCAACTAGAACTAGGGATGGATCCTCTAATGCTCACTACCTTTCTGGAGACATGCATGAAACTAATGCATGATAGCAAGCCAGTAAAAGGACTACAAGAACTTATCACTAGGTGTGTGGGGTCATGAGAACCGTGCATGATCCAGAAACTTGGAAAGCATGCATTGCACATAGGAAGGGAAATGAGATTGGCTGTGCAAATCAGTGAGTGTGAAATGGATAAGGTAATCTTGGATCTTGGCTCAGATGCAAATGTACTACTGAAAGAAACATGGGAACGCATGGGCAGACCCACACTACAATGGTATCCTATTCAATTGCCAATGGTGAACCAGTACAAGATCCTACCCATGGGGAGATTGTAAGGGGTAACAGTGGATATTGAAGGAGTGAGTGCATTGGTGGATTTCGAAGTGATATATATTGTCGACAATAGCAATCCCTATCCCATGCTACTAGGCATAAACTAGGCCATTAATATTAATGGAGTCAGAAATCTGAAGAAGCACAAAATGATCTTTCAGAAAAAGTCACTAGGTGTAGTAGTACTAATAGAACCGGCCAAACGAGGACGATACACTAAACCAGTGTGTGACGATGATAGTGATGACAATCTTGATTGAATATACAAGATAATTGCATGAGAATAGGATTGGGTGATTTTGACTGTAGATGGTAGGATTTCGTGGGAGTGTGAAAGCTCTGACACTTCAAATTCAAATAAAGAAATAGAATGATGGCAGAATCGGTTGCACAAAGTAACAACACTTAATTGAAAAATTATGATAAGGTCACTACATTGTGCAACCACAGAGATAAGGTATCTGCGTAGATATGATGGGTTGACAACAGTGGATGATATTTTAAACAAATTTGAGAGAAAAGTACCAGAACAACTACATTTTGATGCTCTGAAGTGGGCACTATGTGCTACGTCTGCAAGATGGTGGGGTACACATCAAAGAAGTATTAAGGATTGGCATGGATGTAGAAGGATGATGCACCTATGATTTGGAAAACCCTAGTTACCAAGGAAAGCTGGTTACAAGGGGTCAAACAACTTATGTACCCACCATTCCCGTTGGGTACAAACATATGACATGCAGCCCGCTCGAGTGCACACCACTCCCGGGATAGAGAAGCGGAACACAATGCAGTGGTAGGAAAGGTAAAGTGCACTAAAGGTTATCCATGGAGAAGCATTCGATAGTTTTTGTGAAGTGCTGAACAAGGTTCACCAAGTGAGGCACACTCACTAAGACCTACGCGTACCAATAGTTCGATGGGCCTATAGGACCATGTGCAAAACCCTAACCATGAAAACAATTCCAAGGTGACGTAATGAAGTAAGGATTGTAATTTTTGGGGAGCATGCCAAGATGAATCCACACATAATAGTATCCATAGGTGTGACAATGTGCGAAGCTCAAGACGAAGAAATCACACAGCTATGTGAAGTAGAACACATAAGGCTTCAGGAAGCCATTCGGCAAGGGAACCTTAGACTTTGCAAACTTGAAAAGGACCGGGTATGACTAAGGAAGAAAATCATTTTGATGGATGCAAAAATCAAGTGGCTGGAAAATGAGATCAAGCAAGCATGTCTCATTTATAATCTAAGGATGGAAGGGCAAGGTTTGGATGATCATACTAAGTAATTAGAAGATTGTCACCAAGAATTAATTAGTCTACTGCCATGGCTGAGACTGCATATCACCAAATACAATAGCTAGGGGAGCACTACATATAGTAGAGTGCGTGGCACCGACTGCCATAAGGAAAAATGAGGACTTTCTGCGTACTATAGTGGAGGGTGAGATGGAGCCTCACACAGGTGGTGCGACCACCTGACTATCCATAGGAAGAACATTCTTAGCACTCTAGGGAGCTAAAAGGGAGCGTGAGACTATAAATGATTCTACTTGGAAGCTACATGCTCTAATAGTTGTGTGCAGGAACAACTTGTCACAAGGTTTAGGCCCACACATGGGGGATGCATTGCCACACAGGTAGGCTAGGGAGTGACCATTGGTGTCACTATTCATGATTCGATGTCCAATTTGAGGCCAAGTGGAGCGGCTGACGGGCATTTAAGACAATAGTTATGGGCAACATTTCAAACAATTTGCCCCCAAGAAAGCATTAATGACCCGGAATTGGGGGGAATGGTTGAATTTGAATATGAAAGGCACTATAAAACTCCAAGGGCTAGCAACAAGAAAACACTTGTTTGCTTGAGACTTGAGCGATTGAATAGAACATAGAGTGTTGAGTGTCGAGCAATATTAGAGCCCCTAAGTTCACAAAAAACTACATACAATGCAGAAATGATGATGGCCACTAAGGATGGGTTGGGCATTAAAGAACGAATCACCAGAGAGGCTGTACAGACCCCCATGGTCCACGATGTTCCCAAAGGTACTGGGGATGTGAAAAAAATCCCTAAACCCCCTGGACATCGAGACCGAAGAAAGATAAGCAGGTAATGGGACCAGTACACATCTTCTTTAGGAATTTGTGGCATAACATATTAATGGAAGAAAAAGGCAAGGAAATTACCATTGAAATAAATGAAGAAGAAGAGGACTTGCAAGCTTTGATTGCCACAGTAGAGGAAGAAGAAAATGTGGAGGAAGACATCCAATCGTTGTGCTATGCAACGAAATTTCCTGAGTTTTTCCCTCTGTGAAAAGTGAAAACGAAGATACGAAAGGATCTAGATGCAATGAAGAGTGCACTCCAAAACCCGCTCATCCCCGATGGAATTACCTTTGAGGGTTCACTCCTCGGACGCGTTCCCATTATGAAATTTGAAGATTGGGACTTCGAAAACAGTGAGGAGTTCCTGCACCTAGAGATCGTGAGCCCAATGGAATGGAATATGGTGGGGCCAGTGATAACCTTAGAGCCGTAAAAAGGCTACACGATGTGGAAGAAGCTGGGTTGCTTCATTTGCTATGGATACCACATTTTCACTGCACACCCATCACCATTTTCATCATTAGACAGCTGCTTTGCATGGTGCATGGTGGGTACTTATGGCTATAGGAGCCTATTCCCATCACAGTAGATTTCATCCACAAAATTTCTCGGCTTCCCTGTAAGAGAAAAGACCCCGTGACGATAGTAGGAAAAAGTAGTGATTTGGCTCTCGCGGAAGCCATGAAGACAAAATATAAGCTCAAGAATAAAAATAGGGGTTACACTATCACTAGTATCAAGGAGAAAGGGGTGTCCATAGCCACCCAACTCCTGGCTAATATAGTAATGAGAAAATGTTGTGCCGATGAGGTATTAGTGTCGGTGGTTGCATTGGGCGAACAATGTGTGGAGGTGGTCTAGTTCAACTGGGCCGAGTTCCTCTGTGAAGAATTTTTTCTCAAATGTCAGGAGGCCCAAGAATAGGGTAAGACATTCCAGTACGCGTGGTTGCTCTTATCCATCTTGTTGGTAGCAGGAGAATTTCCAGAGGATAGCCAGTTCTTGAGCATCAATAGAGACCTACCAGAGGCTGTGAAGTACGCTTCACTTCAGGCCACCAAGGATGCAAAATGGATTTGCAATACCAAGATTTTTTGGGTTCTCATGGAGGTGAGCATCTGAATGTGGATTAATAGGAGGCCACACCTATCCCCCATTGTGCACAATAGTCTGCAGAGTTTTACAGACTTCAAGGTGGACATGCACAATATATAGATTAAGGCACAAAAGGATCTGGCACAGTAGTGGACAAAGCTCCCATCCATAGGCACTGATAATGCGATCTTGATAGTGTTAGAGACATGGCCTCCCAAGTGGCGCACCCTGAATTTGGTGGAGTTGGGAAAAATGGTAGTGCAGAAAAGAAAGGATGATGCTAAGTTGCGCGTCACCCAACTGGACGAGAAAAGGCAGAATGAAAAAGTGGCAACTGAGGTGAGGGTAGTCTCCGAAGCAGCATAGGTAGTCAAGAATTAGAAGAAGGTCATCAAAGTAGTAGCAACAGTGTAGACAGAAGGGGCCACAATAGTGCAGGCAGAGGAGGGCCAAGCAACATCTACAGTGCAAGAGGCAGAGGACGCAGACCTTGTTGAAGAGTGCACAGACCCAAGAACCACCTTAACTCAACTCAAATGGTCACGCATCGTAGAAATATCGGTCCAAGAAAAAATGTCAAGGCCTCAAAGCTAGCCATCGACCTGATCACTTTAACTGTAGGTGATCTCTATGACATTAGTGAGACGGTTCGTGATGTCGCCAATGAAGCACTCCAAGAGTTTATGATGGAGCAATAGACTGTGTTGGGGGCCCTAAGGGTGCAGCTGCAAGAACTACAAGTGTAGCCCATGCAGCAAGGTACCTTGTCCACCTACATCACAACATGCATGTTAGCAGTAGAACAAATGCTACATGTGAGGAAGGAGCACTAGTAGAAGAAAATGAGACTGACAGAGTTGCACTTAACAAGATCAAATGACTTGGCCTCAATTTGGCTGCCCTTCCACGAGAAACAATTTACCAACTTCATGATGGGATAACAATTGAACTCCACATAAGGGAGGACTACGTGCTCTAGGTTTTGAGTGAGCAGAAGATAAACATCAAATAGCTTAGCTTGTAGTGTGATGAGTTGGTATCGCAGAATCAATGGTTGGAGTGGGTGGTAGATGACACTTACAGATACATATAGAGCTTCACATGCCAACTGATCTATGAGTAGCAGAGAAAATCCACATGTTGGTGACCAGAGTCTACAAAACTAGAGCAGAAACAACAAAGGTTCAGCTAGAGCTAAATCTTCAAATCACCCAACTGTGGTTGAAGACACAGCCTTCCACTCCCCCGAAAGTCAAAGAACAGTGCACTAGTGCTATCAAAATAGGGATGGAAGAGATTGAAAGTGCAATTCGTGATCCAAGTGGATGTTGGTGGCCACCCACCTATCCCATTTGGACCCCCACAATTGTCTCTTTCAGCTTTTTCAGTTTCCTAAATTGTAGCACAGGTTACTATTTTTAGCAGTTTTTCGGGTCCTGAACTTCCGGAGCCGTTTTGAGGCCCTAAACGATGTCTTTTGGGAAATCTGGGGGCAACATGGGTCCATGGACTGATGTTTCCCTTCCCAAAGTGGTAGTTCTCGGATAGATCTTTCTAACGAGCTATCATACGCGTCAAAC